>MJUU01008586.1:0-20668 GCA_002080025.1 Modiolus philippinarum | reverse complement strand
TATCATTATATGATAAGAAATAAAGGTTTCAAATATTCTGGGTTTTTTTTTTGAGAGAGAGAGAGATAGTAATTTCTGAAGGCAGTCTATGTCTTAAGAGAATCTGACAATTTCTTTATTGATGATAAAGAGTTCTGTAGTAGAATACCCGTGCTGGGGACAAGTGCTATGAGTTTGATAATTTTTTTTTGTGTAAAATAATGGAATTATCATGGAGTATAAAATTTACTGACGTTTAATTCATATAAAGGGATAAAGATGAGGTGCATATACTGCCAGCCTGTGACACCTGATATGAGAGGCTGATCTGAGAAACCCGTGAAAATCTGAAACATGATGCCGAGGATAATTTTTGTTCCGTCACACAGACTCTTGAGCACACAAACGTTCAAGGCGAACCTATGTATGATACATTTTCATTTTCCATCGAAGAAATAATTTCAAAATCAGACGAAATCGGTATAACGAATCAATGAGAGAGCAAGTAAGCCATTATCGCGACATATAAAGGACAAATAGAATAAGACCATGAAAGATATCACTTTACTGATATTATGTAAGAAATAGATTATGCTGCTTCATCATAAGAACACCACTAATATCATGATAAAGTTGTTGATTTGTCTGGCAACTAAGCGGACAGATTTTTTTTCACTTCGCCAACTAATGATTATGTACAGCGACATCTAATCGGACAGAAGGATTATGATAGGTGTGTCTAAAAATGTGTATTAAATAAAATGTTAAAATCATTTTTGAAATAAAGCATTACTATCGTGAACTCTTCGATAACAATACTATCATGTGTGTATATAATGATTTACCTGAATGTCATCGTTTTTCTACATTTGACATTTGTTTAATGTGTTTTGAGTTTTCGTTGTCCAAAACTTGATGATTAAACCACGATTTTTTAACACTTCCAGGACACTCCCTTCGAAAGCACTCATTGACATGAGCTCTAATATAACGATGAAGAGAAGAACCTTACCCTTTCTTTTTTCGCACAGTGTATTCAAGCTGGAGGAGTGAAATTATGTCATTTTGAATAAAAATATCACAAATCAACTAGGATTAAATCGTCGGACAGTTCAACAACTTCCGTTTTCAGCCACTGTCCGGTTGTACCCTGTGAGATATATAAAAATGATTTAATCATCATTCTGGTATACATAATGAACTACTACACATGTGAAATCAAAAGGCATATGGAGTAAATCCAGTGTTATTTAGACTTAGTCTATGAAAGTATACCAAAACAAACTGACCAAAATTAGAATTATACTGTATATATTTTTTAACAGACATATCATTGAATAATTGAAAAATATTTGGGTGGCTCAATTCAGTCTATTCTCCTTGAGCTCCAAGGGTAGATATTAGCAGGGAACAATTAAGTGACCCAAGCTAGACCCCTAAAATTTAGAATAAGCTCCAATCTGTGTACCAGTAGCCCAGCACTAAAATATCCCAAACTTTTGGTTGTCACAGTAGTTTTAGGGTTTACAGAAAGATGGGTTGAGGATAATATCAGGACCCAACTCGCACCATCTGATCAGCCATTTGTGACATATGTTGTTTTTCTTCCTTTAAATTTGCAAATCTAGCATTATTTCAAAACAGATTTTCTTTCCCGGTCGTCACACTTCAAAGAGTAAGACCATAAGGCATAACATGGCAGTGTTGGACCAGTAGCCACCCATCTTTCCCTTTGATTTTTTTCGAGGTTTTAATCCCTATGATACAAAAAATAATCATATGAATATAGGGATAAGCACATTGAGGTAATATTACAAGCTGTCATAAATAATACGTAAGGTAAATGAGCAAATTTAATGTGTTTTATGTCATCAAGGTCAAAAAGTCGCCATTTTTACACAATATTTTAAGCTTGTTCAAGTATATAACTCACGCGGGAACTACATTTCCTCCATCAAATGTTAGATCCGATAATGACATGTTCCGTAAAGGAAGTGTCTCCAGTGATTTGTTTTACACAATTGCACAATTTACGATTAATCCATCTGCCCTCTCGTGCACTTCGTCTGCTGTTTTGCTTCCATCCTTCCCATAATGCATCTGGCCGATTTCACCATAAAGCGGAAGTTGACGAAACTGCGAAGTGGCTTATTCGATTTCATTTCTAAAAATAGAGCCAGTATGTAGCAGAATACACTAACTTTGGGGTTTTATTCTGGGTAATTGCGTGGAAGGGCGGAAATGAAAATTTGCACACGTATTCATTAATTCTGTATTAATCAGTATGCCAATTTTGAGAAAATCCAAAGATGTATATTTCATTCATCCAGAATTATAGTCACCCAATTCAGTCCACTTAAACCGCAATTTACGCACTAATTACAAACTTAACAATCAAACGGCGAACATTTACATTATTTCTATACCTTAATGAAATACATGATTTAAAAAATCATTCAATTATCCTGTTAGAAACAACTTTTTGGAATTTGTAACTACGGAAAACAATCTGAGTAGACCTTTTTTGTTTCGTTTAATGAAGAGTTCCATTTCTTTTGTTAAAAACTAATCACTTACCGTAGATATTAATGACAATTGATCCATTGTCTTCAGAATTCTGACCAAAGCGTCTTTGTCCAGTATTTATCGTGTCGAATATGAGACAATCGGGAAATAACGGGATGGTTTTTTAATTCATGTATTTGTTCTGCCTGACAAGGGGGATAACGGAATAAATATCATAAACATTTGCATAATATGTCTTCGTTTAGAAATAAATATTATAATATTTTATTTATTCCGCCAGAAACAACTTTTATGTTTTGAGCATATCTTCTGTAATATTTTGTTCTTTGGAACAAATCTTCCAGTGGAATTTAGGGAACGACCATTTGATTTTCATCGGGAGGCTTGGGCGTTTTTGCCCCAACAAAATATTTTTTTTTTCATAAAAACCTCGAACAAATTATTTATTTTCACCAAATGTCACATCAAATTATTTAATTCCATTTGCAACAAAAAAAATTATTGTTCAAATCAAAATCAAATTATTTATTTTCATGACAAGTGTAGGATTAGAAGATTTATTTTCACTTGCACCAAAACTAAATTATATATTAACAAAATCGCCAAATCCCCCTCCCCTGAAAATCAAATGGTCGTATCATTTTGTTCTGTCACACTGAGTGAAATACAGATTTTACAAATACAGAATTTTATTTATTTGTTGTTCTGTTGATTTTTTATTGTGTTACGGTGCTATCGTCGTCGTTGAGTTATTATTGTGGTATGGTGCTGTCGTCGTCGTTGTTGTAATATTGTGGTATGGTGCTGTCGTCGTTGTTGAGGTATTATTGTGGTATGGTGCTGTCGTCGTGGATGAGGTATTATTGTGGTATAGTGCTGGCGTCGCCGCGTTTAGGTATTATTGTGGAAAGGTGCTGTAGTCGTTGTTGTTGTAATATTGTGGTATGGTGCTGTCGTCGTTGTTGAGGTATTATTGTGGTATGGTGCTGTGGTCATCGTTGAGGTATTATTGTGATATGGTGCTGTCGTCGTCGTTGTGGTATTATTGTGGTAAGATGCTGTTGTCGTTGTTGAGGTATTATTGTGGTATGGTGCTGTCGTCGTTGGGTATTACTGTGGAAAGGTGCTGTAGTCGTCTTTTGGTATTATTGTGGTATTGTGTTGTAGTCGTCGTTGGGTATTATTGTGGTATGATGCTGTCGTCGGCGTTGAGGTATTATTGTGGTATTGTGCTATCGTTGGCGTTGAGGTATTATTGTGGTATGGTGCTATCGTCAGCGTTGAGGTATTATTGTGGTATGCTGCTATCGTCGGCGTTGAGGTATTATTGTGGTATGGTACTGTCGTCGTCGTTGAGGTATTATTGTGGTATGGTGCTATCGTTGGCGTTGAGGTATTATTGTGGTATGGTGCTATCGTCGGTGTTGATGTATTATTGTGGTATGCTGCTATCGTCGGCGTTGATGTATTATTGTGGTATGGTACTGTCGTCGTCGTTGAGGTATTATTTTGGTATGATGCTGTCGTTGTCGTTGAGGTATTATTGTGGTATTGTGTTGTCGTCGTCGTTGGGGTATTATTGTGTTATGGTGCTGTTGTTGTCGTTGTTCTCTGTAGACACTTTTCTTTTAAGGTTGAGGTTTAGGTTGGTTTTTGGCCGTTTTTTTTTTAAATAAAGGGGCTTAAAGTGAAAATTTTGCTGTTTTAATATATTAGGCTGTAGAATATTGTTTGTTTAATTATAGTGTGCTTCTGAGGAAATTTCCAATCTGAAGTAAACCAACGGATTTCACGTCGCATGCATGTATTGTTTATGAGATAAATTGGCCAGAAGGGGAGAAATATATATATATATATATATTATTTTACTAGGGTTTTGATGCACTTTTTGCAATGAGCTCCTTATGAAAATAATAATATCATATTATTGAAAGTTTTTCTCCTTCCGTGCTATGAGGAGCTTTGACCAGGCCAAAATTACAAAAGTGAAGCATCAAATTTCGAAGAATCGTTTTCTTTGAATTGTTGTTGCAAGCTTCGATAGTATGTCAATGGGATTGGTATAGCTCTGTTTTCGAGGTATAAGGATTCAATTTAAATTTTTCAAAATATGTAGGGCATTTGAATTCTTTCGGTGTTATACTATCAGATTAGTCCTATAAGTTTATATCGTTTACATTCAACAGAGCAGGTGTAGTTCCTGCCGTTTCCGAGTTAAATTTGACCAGATGGGGCATAAGTTACAATTGCGAAATTGAGTTTTTTTTTCTTTTTTTCTTTTGATTCATTTTATAAATTTTAGGTAGTAGATCATTGGATTTTGAAAAGATCTCATTGTTTCCGAGATATAAGGACCAAAGGGTCAAAACTGCCTTTTTTCAAAATATATAAAATGTCAGTGGTTTTTGCAAAGTTCTTATCGTTTCCAAGCTATAAAGGATCAAAAGGGTGGAAAAATCGCAGTTTTTTCAAAATATCTTTTCATCGGATTTTGGTGGTGTTTGTTATATAGATAAATAAATAATCTTTATTTCAAGAGGAATGTATTGTATTAAGATTCATATATATATATATATACTTTATTCTAGTATTTTGAAATTTATTACAGGCACAACATTTTTCTTTAAACTGTTTAATATTGATTTGCAAACTTTCAAATCATATGGTAAGCTGTTCCAAATTTGTGAGCCAGAATATAAAAAGTTTTTTTTTCAAAGAATTTGTATTTAGTTTTGGTCAAGTTAACATGCTGTTACTTTTGGAACGTAAACTGTTCTTTGGATTTCTCTTGACAAGCCCTTTCAGTAGAATGCCAACAGATTTGTTTTGAGCTATAAAAGGCTAGACAAGACCAAAACTTCAAATTATACCCACAACTTTTATTTTCAACAGGACAGTAACGGTTTTTTTCTCTTTGGAATCACCCAGACGTACGTTTTTATTTTCCATAGGATATCAATACAAAAAGTTTCACCGAACTACATCCATAGTCTTTTTCTGACAACACTTTCTTTATATATCATTGTTTAATTTGATGCGGTCGCGTCATGCAACGGATGCTGTGTAATTTTATGAGTGGCACACCAACCGTATGATCCTGATCTGCAAAGAATAGTATAAACGGTCTACGAATGTAGTTTAATGTAGAAGAGTGTCTGTTGAAAATATAAATTACGGAAATAAAAAAAACACTACATATATAATCACAAAACTTTCCAAGTTAGGAGTTGCTAGTCCGAATACGTTGCCTAGAACATACAACCCCGTACTGCTGCCCAGTGAGAATATGATCTCGTGGTTGCAGAGGAGTTGCGGCATAATATATATTCCCGATACTCCCCCCTACATGAAGAGCCGAAACTTCTGAACCTGGACATGTACAAACAAAAAAATATGTGTCAATATGTACAAATCCATGTATATTTTTTATATGTATAAAATGTATATTTTCCATGTATACTCATATGAAAAAATATATAGCTTCTGGTATTTGAAACGTTTGACTGTACACCCACACATACTTAGATCCCTGGACTTAGATCATGTAGATGCTATGCGGTATTATTTATTTATTTATTTATTTTTTGTTTGTTTTTTGTTTGTTTGTTTTTTGTTTTTGTTTTTCAAATTTTAACTTTACTGTTAAGTCTTGAAATACGCTTTAAATATTTTGTTTTGCGGAAATGGAAGCTATGATACCAAGGACATAACGAATGTTAATGAATATTAATGTCTGAACTTACTTGTAGCAGTATGTAACGCGAAATCTCATTGGATAATTTTTAAAATTTTAGATTAGACAAAAATATTTATGTACACACCAATATATTTCAGTATATGATATAATGTTTTTTTGTATGTACAAAAATGAATTTAGTGTATACAAAAAAATTAAGTATATTCAAAAATGAATTTAGTATATACGAAAATAAATTTAGTGTACACAAAAATGAATTTAGTATATACAAAAATGATTTTAGTATATACAAAATAAGTAATTATGACCCTGATCCCGCGCCATATTAATCCTCGGGGTCACTTGATGAAATACCCTTTTTACACTTTTCGTGTTTGTGGCTTTATGTTGTCTCTCTGTCTCTAATCCTTATATTGCCATGTATTCTGGATTTTATTTTTTGTAGTTACTTCGGGTTACTTTCAAAATTTATTCTTCAGATAAACATGACATCATTAAAAATATCCTCTCTAGAATTTCAATTTTTTTCTAACACCCTATTCCTAAACTGGTGAACATCTTTCATTGTCTAGTTATTAAATCAAGACCTGAATAAGTCAATGAAGACACTGAACGATGCCTCATTTCGTCCTGTTTGAATTTTGAATTTTTGATATGTGTGAGTTTTACCATTGTTTCGAGACATCTCCATTGATTTAATCTCGGATTTTAATGGCTATGGGTAAAATTAAGTTCTATATGAGAGGACATATATTAGTTCATCTTGAAGCCGTTATTGGCAGTAAACAGAGTAGATGTAAGGTGTGCTGCTCTGGAAACTTAGAAATTGGCAGTTAATGTTTTCCTAATGACACATTCATAATAATCAGCCACCGTGCAAGAGTAAATAACACATACGCCGTGAATAATTCATCCTTATTCTTTCAGGAAACCCAATAAGAAGTATAAGTTTCAAAACAGCCTTTTTTTATATTTCCTTGATTGTATATTAAAATGTCGGACTTGGAAGATCTCTAATGTTGATTAATGAATCACAGGTTGCGGGGTGTAATCAACCTAAAGAGAGTGTCCATAGTTGTGTAAGATATATAAATATGCAAACCCCCTAGAGGATGAGACGTAAAATCCGACCCGGTTTTGGAAATGGGCAGTCCAAAGAGAACACTTGTAGGTCTTCATAGGTGGTCATTTTCTGTCCCTGTTGATAAAACCTTCAATACTTTCAATAATCCCTTAACTTCTATCGCCGTCACCATAATATCATTGAAAGATATGACGTGTCAGTATGACAAATGAGAGTGGACACTTTCAGCTAGATTCACGTCTTCCCGGATTTGACTACGGATTTTGACATTTTCCTAGATTGACTCACTAACAATGTGACGGGTGCTGTTATCAGACATGCTTACCTTTCCGATTCTCAGTTCACACTGAGTGCCTTTGTTTTGGGTGTTGTGATTTCTATTTCTGTGCTTTGAATCCGCCTGACGTCATTGTTTTCTGTGTCTAACGTCATTGCCGCCGTGGGCGGTCCCGGCTTATGAATAGGCACGCAGCATCCTCGGAGCTTGGAGTATGA
Source organism: Modiolus philippinarum (assembly GCA_002080025.1). Classification (NCBI taxonomy): domain Eukaryota; kingdom Metazoa; phylum Mollusca; class Bivalvia; order Mytilida; family Modiolidae; genus Modiolus; species Modiolus philippinarum. The sequence goes on along the minus strand of MJUU01008586.1, from coordinate 12,887 downwards.
GTCTTCCTAACAGAGGACCCCGAGGGAACCCCGGGATATAGAAATAGGACCTAGTATCTCCGGCTTGCGGGGTGTGACCCCTCCTAAACGGGGGCTGACCCCGAGGGTCCCGAGATATAGAAATAGGACCCATTCCGTGGTTGTGCGGGATTAATAAATACACAACCCATCTTTCGGATGGGATGTTAACTCAGGTCCACGTGTTGGAAGAAATGCCACGCTTCCTGCACGTTAAAGAACCTTTGTAACAAGCTTTTTTTGAGTGGTCCGTAGGTGATCGGCTACAAGGCTAAATTCTCCGCCCTTTTCGATTTCACCCTACTGTTCCAGTGGCAGTCAGAATTTCCCGTCCCATGACCTATTCCATACCCCAAAGTGATTGTTTTTTAACAAACTTGTTCTCGTCTTAATATAGCTGAAATATTGCTGAGTAGACGTTAAACAATATTCAATCAATCGATCAATATAACGTCATTGTTTTCTATGTCCTCGGTTTGGCCATGTCTCTGGACTTCGATTTTTGTAAATTCCACTCCTCTGTTCCTTCGGTATTCTACTGTCATTTTTTCAGTGAGATAATGCATTCCACATAACAATGATCAGTTGAAAATAAATCTTGAAACATCAGGATATGGGCAAACGCAATGCCAATGCTTTCCGTAGAAGGCATCACAATAGACAATCTAAGTAAGTTGAGGTTAGCTAACTCTATATATGTCATAACAATTGAGATGTTATCAACACCAGTCACGTGCATAAATACATTGCAAGTATACCGTTATTTTTCTGCACCTGCAAAATATCTCAACATTCTAAAAACTCTGCTTGACCCACATTGAAATAAAATACATGTGTTTTACAATGGGTAGAGTTTTTACTCAAATAAGGATTTTATATATGGAATGCGCGTTGCATTAAGTAGCTACATGTGATGTCAATTCAGTTGACAAATGGTTGAAAAATAGGAGGAATAGATCGAAATAACGCGAATTTTCTTGCAGCTTAGTATGCAGAGTGTATCAGCTGTGTGTGTGTGTGTGTGTGTGTGTGTGTGTGTGTGTGTGTGTGTTCCAGTTTGAACTAGTTTCGTTGTACATGTCTGATGTAGGAAAAATTACGACTTTCAGTTCAATTTTTCAATCACGAAATTTTACACCGTAAAAATGCATTCAGCATTTATAAAAACGTTTTTTTTTTTCTTACATTAGATACAACTTTCAACTTCTATATAAAGAACGATAACTCAATCGCAAAATATTAACATGACCGTTATCTCAGGATGCTGGAGACAGTTAATTTAAGAATATGTGTCGAAAATGTACTTTAACTTCAATCCAAATCACACCATTGCACCTGTCGATTTCTCCTCCCTAACTATACACCAAAACGTTAAGAATACAGACTGCCACTGACATTTGATATAGCGGCGTGATAGTACACTCAAAGATGGTGTGTCCGATCTTCAAGCGATAAATCATTACATTCGAAGACTCGATAACAATAATCTTTAAACCTAACGAAACATTTATCCATTCTTTATATTAACATAGCCATCGTTGTTAGTCTTTTGCATAACCGTTTTCTCTTTCCGTTTCGTTGTATCATTTTACCTCGTTCTATAGCCACAAATATATTCAACTCATTGCTGCAAGAGAGAACTATAGATAATAAAGTTAACCGTTACCTACTTGCAGATACAACCCCTCATAAAGCAGCGTCTGTCGCACTTGTTGAGAGATAATTGCACTTTCTATGCATTAAAGAATTCTAGCTTCGCGTTTTTAGTCTTGTCTGAAAGATACATTTCCATACTCTGTCGGTTTTATCTTTCATATACAATGACAACGATATATTATTCATACAGCTCTTTCCAGTATATAATTCTTAATCAGTACATTTCTAGCTTTCTTCAGCATGTTTTTATTCCAATTGTGGTGAACATACCAACGTACATCAAGGATTGTACACATGCTCTCACTATTCTTGATTTTTTTTTCAGCCAGAAAATGCTGAATTCAGACTATTTACTCTGGATGTCACTGTCGTCTACACTAGCATCCCCAACAATAATGCTATGGTAGCTTTAAGACACTTTTTAGATAGAAGACCTAATCCTTATGTAAAAACAGACATCATCCTTAGGTTTGCTGAGTTAGTCCTTACACTCAATACCTTTCAATTTGATGGGGAATTTTACAGTCAGTCCAGTGGCGTTGCGATGGGAACCAAAATGGGTCCAAGCTTTGCCTGTTTATTTGTTGACTACCTTGAGGAAAAAATGTTCTCTGAATATATATGACCCGTCCAGAAGATACATTGATGGTGTCTTTGGGGTGTCCTCTGACAGTGAAGATGAACTAAAGCCTTCCATTGATTATGTTTCCTCGAACCATCTGGCCATCAAATACACTTTTAATATTGCCAAAGTCTCTCTATTCTCGACATTAATTGTTCCATAAAGAATGGGCAGATTTCCACTCCAGCGTTTTACAAACCGACAGACGCCCACTGTTACTTAAATTATTGGTGTTGTTATCCTAAGTCATGCAAAGATGTCATCCAAAAGTCACAACTCCAAAGACGACTCAATGCCACATAATAAAATCCTTTTTTGTTAAGAGAGGTTACCCAAGCAAAATTTTAGATCGAGCTATGATTTCAGTTTCCCGAGTAAGCAGATCTGAGGCTATGGAGAAGGGGGTGAGAAATATCGACGACCGTGTGCAGTTGGTCTTGACATACCACCCTCATAATGAAGCCATCAAAAACATTTTGATCCGCAACTTTGAATCCATAGTTCTCAAGGACGAACACATGTCAGCAGTTTTCCAGGATTCGCCTCCTACTGCGGCCTTCAGAAAAGGGAAAAGTATAAAACAGCACCTTGTCTCTAGCTCTTTCAAGAGTGCTACTCCTCAAATTCCCTGTGAATACAAGGGCACTAGAAATGTAAGCGATCTCGCTGTCTGACTCGTCCTTTTACTTGGGACACAGATCGCTTTGTCGAACATAAACAGAGCGTCAACAATGGAAAAGACTGCCCAGTAGGTGAACACTTTCAACGATCCAACAACAACATACTGGACATTCATGTAACTGTCCTTTTACAAACTAGTGCGGGTGAGAAACAACGACAGTTCTTTGAACAAAAAATTATCCATTTTCTGGGGACTGTTCGACCCTTTGGCATGAATGTTAAGAAAGAGTCCATTTTATTATTTTACTGCTTTATTTTAAATTACACGATTGCACAGTACAGAATACAAATGTTTTATTTTTCTTTTTGGATTATGTTCAAGATTAAGCATGATTTTACAGGTGATTTTTGTCACACGTTAGTTAGTAGTTTTCTCTCGTACCCTTTACACCTTTTTCCGTTTTTCTGTCCCGGTTGCCCATAGAAGAAGGTCATACTTGCCGAAACGTTTGGCATACTCTTCTTTCCATTCGTTTTGGATATTTTAGCTGTTTTTAGTTTGTATATTTGGTGTATTTTTACTTTTTAATTGTGGACTACCATACCATTTTTACTTTGTTTATTTACATATAATTCTTACAATTCTTAAATTGTTCTATCTTGATTTTACATCAGCTTACATATTTCACCAATCACCACATAATATTCATTATTTTTCTGCAGCAAATAAAAATAAGTTCCCACTGTCCTTCATAACAACATGTTAAGTGGCTTGACGTAATTCAATTTCTTTATTTTGGACTTTCTATTGTCACTGGCTTCCAAAACTATTCACATTTAGGTTGAAGAAGTGCAACAGAGGCGATTATTAATGAAGTTGAATGACCTATAATAACTCACTTAAAACCATGCATGAGCGTATGGTATATATATATACCCATTGTGTCTCATGACAACATTTGGTTCGAGTGATATTAATTCGAAAAAGACAACTGTAAATACATCAGACGAGTGACAACGATCTAAAAGAGGGCATATTTCTTGATGCTGATAAGATTCACGGAAACACTAGTTTAGTTGCTAAAGATTATCTGCGCAAAGCTGCATGTTAAAACGTTTTTCGAAAAGAGAATTCGAAACCCAAATATCCGAACTGATGACTTGATGTATATAGCGGAAAGTTAAATCAACTGGGGAGAAAATCCTGTCCAAATGACACAGACACTGTATATAGCGGTAGGTTAAATCAACTGGGGGAGAACATCATGTCCAAATGACACAGACACTGTATATAGTGGTAAGTTAACTCAACTCGGGGAGAAAATCATATCCAAATGACACAGACACTGAATATAGTGGTAAGTTAAATCAACTGGGGGAGAAAAACATGTCCAAAAGACACAGACACTGTATATAGCGGTAAGTTAAATCAAATGGGGGAGAACATCATGTCCAAATGACACAGACATTGTATATAGTGGTAAGTTAAATCAACTGGGGGAGAAAATCATATCCAAATGACACAGACAGTGATTATAGTGGAAAGTTAAATCAACTGGCGAGAAAATCATGTCCAAATGACACAGACACTGTATTTAGTGGTAAATTTAATCAACTGGGGGAGAACATCATGTCCAAATGACACAGACACTGTATATAGTGGTAAGTTAAATCAACTGGGGGAGAAAATCATATCCAAATGATACAGACACTGTATATTGCGGTTAGTTAAATCAACTGGCGAGAAGATCATGTCCAAATGACACATACACTGTATATAGTAGTAAGTTTAATCAGCTAGGGGAGAACATCCTGTTAAAATTACACAGACACTGTATATAGTGGTAAGTTTAATCAACTGGCGAGACAATAATGTCCAAATGACACAAACACTGTATATAGTTGTAATTTAATCAACTGGGGAGAAAATCATGTCCAAATGAAACAGACACTGAAATCAACTGGGGAAAAAATCCTGTCCAAATGACACAGACACTGTATATAGTGGTAAGTTAAATCAACTAGGGGAGAAAATCATATCCAAATGACACAGACACTGAAATCAACTGGGGAAAAAAATACTGTACAAATGACACAGACACTGTATATAGTGGTAAGTTAAATCAACTTGGGGAGAAAATCATGTCCAAATGACACAGACACTGTATATAGCGGTAAGTTAAATCAACTGGCGAGAAGATCATGTCCAAATGACACATACACTGTATATAGTGGTAAGTTTAATCAACTGGGGGAGAACATCCTGTCAAAATGACACAGACACTGTATATAGTGGTAAGTTTAATCAACTGGCGAGCTGTAAGTTTAATCAATTGTATAAACTGATGAGTGAAATAATATGGAGTAAATGCACATGAGAAAAAGTCTCTATAAATTCATGGTAAAAACGAGCAAAGGAACAACGCTTTTGATGTTTTCATCTTGAAGTCACTATGAAGCCTTCAACATTGAGCGTTCCTCATACCTCACAGTAAGTTCAAAATGTTGAGCTTTGGTAATCTATAGTAAGTCCCGATCAAAATGGCTTTGATTTTTGGCATCGATTTTTATTTTCATTTTCATTATCTTGCCGAGGTGTATACGCGGTGTGTCGTTCCAAATATATAGTTTAATCCAACTAAACTAATATTTTCAATATTTTCTTCTGAATTTTCTTGTTGTATCAAGCTATGTCTCGGTGATGTCTATATTATAGCGAATCGTTTGGTTTCAACGAACAAATACAGGGTTATGGAGTAAATGTGCACGAAACAAAATCCCTATAGATACATGGTGAGCTAAAGCTATTATTTTCAATACACAGATATTAACAAAATGGAATTATGAGTAATGGAAAATTTTGTATTAAAATATCCAAAATTGTCTTTATTCATAAAGCATCACAGATTATTTTTATTTTGTTTTATTTATGTTTTTTTATTTAACTTAATCTATTTAAGATTATAATATCGTCCCACAGCATTTTGAAAACGAATATTATATTACATTTTTCCTTCAAAGATATTACCGAAATTCGTTACAATGGGGTAAAAGATAACTTTTTTATTTCGTTGATCAGCAATTTTTGTAACCAAGACTATTTTTCACTTTTTATGTACAAAAAATATTTTATATGTTTTAGGTTATGTGGATGGTGGATCCTACAATTACTACGGATCAGCAGCGGAATATGTCTGCCTAACTCATGAAGTGGTCCCAGGCATTCACAAACCATCTTCTTATGCTTGGATGTACGGTGCAGAGTATGAAAAAAACTTTGAGGGATTAATAAACGAGGATGTACCATGTGCAGTCTGTTTAAACAAAAATGCACATAGTACAATAATGATTCCTGGAACAAACAAGTGCTATTATGATTGGCGTATGGAATACCATGGTGTTTTAGCAGCAGGTGCTAACACTAACTATGCGGCTTCCTCTTTCATTTGTGTTGATGAAAAGCGTGAAACTGTTGATGGTGGGTCTGCTGATCAAAATGGCAAACGTTTGTTCACTGTTACTGGAAAGTGTGGGTCGTTGAAGTGTCCTCCTTACAAACAGGATTATGAATTAACATGTGTTGTATGTTCTAAATAAGAGACGGTAAAGACGGTACGATAGTAACTTGTTTGTGTGTTGTTCTTTTGTCATTAAACAATAAGTATATCTTTGTTATAACTATACAATTTTATTGCTGCTCTGTATATCTTGAATTTCATTTTCGTTTTGAAATTCAAATATTTCTAAAAGCCTAGAGTAAAAGAATTAAAAGTTACAAAGTAGCGTGCCTTTTTCGTTGAAATTGCAACTCTGTAGTATCTTGATACAAACTTTTTCACATTAATCAAACTATTACATGGGCTCCTTCCAATTCTATTTGCCGTATTGTTCTTCTTTTCTTTTCTTTCAGAAAAACTTCCAAGTTATTATAACAGCATACATCTTGTTAAAATTAACTTGTACCGATCCTTTTAAATTTTTTACGTATGAACATATTTGAATGCTGACTGCTGCTACATTGAAAGAACATTTTAATTTTAATATATCGATCATTTTTAGGGGTTTTAAAAGTTTAGAGGGACATCGTCGGAAATGTTTGGTTTAAAGTGGTCGTGATTGATCTTCTCACTTTGGGTATATATGTTATATTAACAACGTCTAATTACTTTGTTATAAACGGACCAGACAATTATCTTGTAATGCTCTTCAATGATAACCTAGGCACCCTACTTGATTATTTGATCTGTGAAAATTTACTAAAATAAACTGATTTTCAATACGTAATTACTGGTTATATTATCATAAAGGTTACTTGATTCACTGATCTCCCCCTCTCTAGAAGCCTAATGTTTGTACTATTTTAACCTTTAATTAGTTAATAAGGGTATTGAATGGCTACTATAAATAAACCAAAGGTTATGATTATTCATAAGTTCATCACGAAATATTTCTTATTCATTGGTACAGATTTGTTTGCCACACACGGAGCATATCATCCTTAATCTATCGCGCGGTATCAGGGTCATAATTACCTATTTTTGTATATACTAAAATCATTTTTTTATATACGAAATTCATTTTAGTATATACTAAATTCCATTTTTGTGTACACTAAATTCTTTTTTGTGTACACTTAAATTGTTTTTGTATATACAAAAATATTTTAGTATACACTGAAATCATTTTGTATACACATAAAAGTTTATTGAATATACAAAAAATATTTTAGTATATACTTAAATTATTTTTGTATAATCAATAATAATTTTGTATATACAAAAATAAATTAATCAGCCAATCAGAGGCGTTGTACTAAACGAGTTTTACTGGAAGACTTTTACCTTCTACCTCTAGAGCGAAGAAAACAGACGATTCCATGTAAATTCTTTATGTCCGATCTGTCTTTTTTTAAACATAAAACTATATTGATAAAGATTCCATGCGGTTTTATTGGAACATATTACAGAAATGGAAAAAAGTGTAGGGAGGCGTTGGCAAGTCCTTTTCTTGGATTGAAATTTACTGATTTAGGGAAAATTCACTTAGCCTGTTAATGAAACTCCTCTTGCCTCTTAACGTCTCGAGAACGCAAGTCATGTACACACCATAAATAACAAAATACCGAAGTAAGTCAGGGTATCGGACTGACCCATAAATATAAGGTTGTGCTGTGCCAATGAAGTATTCTTGTTTTTGTGTAAATTAAATATTGAAAGAGTCGATTCAGCTAAGGATAGAGTTCTGTGTGAAGGATATAATTCTTAGCTAAATACAAACTTTTCTACAATTCAGTATCATAAGTTTCCAAACAAAATCGCTTTTCGAGCCGGTACTGACTATAGGGTTGGTGAAAACTATCGGGGGCTTAGTTAAATCAGAGACATATATATTATATATAATTATTTGTCCCTATTTAAATAACTAGATACCGATGTTACTGTAAATTTAGTTTCTCCAAATACCACTTCGATAACTTGTGTCTCTTCATTGTTGATCAAATCAAAACAGTTGAATGAAGTATAATACTGTGGAAAGTATTTTTATTCGAGGATATCAATTGTCGTAGTTTAAAAAAAATCAATACTTTGTGGGTACTTAAAAATACCGAAGTTGTATAATAAATAGTAAATATCGTTATGTTGTACACGTGTTTCAAGGAGTAACCATTCATCAGCGGCATTAGAATCAAATAATATGGAAAAGTAGTAAAAAAAAGAAGTACTATCGAAGTAGGAGGCCAAATCCAGTACCAAGGACATCCACCTGGTGCCATACATATACGGAATGAAGCCGCAGTATTTTAAAGGGGTTGGAATTTTTATAAAAACAGGGAATTTTTATAAATAATAATTCTTTATTGCAAAATTACACCCCTAAGGGTCAAAGCAATACAATACAACACAAAACATATACATTATACAATGAGATAGATGACTCTCTGACCGGCGTGGACCCTATATCAATTCAGCAGATTGTATAAATGCAACGTAATTTTTCATGTCAGACAAGTCTGACTATTGGGCTGGTGAATACTTAAATTCGTGGTTTTGAATTCTATGCATTAAATCTTATGCTGAGTTTAGACGTGCATTTAATGCGAATCGAATACTCATCGAATGCGAATCGAAAACTGTTTTTGCAATTATGAAGGGACAAATTCAGAATGAAATTGCATGGAGACAACGTCTCTACAAATATATGGTAAAAACCAAGCAATGGAACAATACTTTTATTCATGTTCTTCATCTTGTAGTCCTGAAATTCATGACTCTTTGTAGCATATTTTTATTTGGACGTGTAGCAACAGTAAAAGTTCAAATAAAAATATGCTACACAGAGTCATGAATTTCAGGACCATTCTTCTTGGAGTCACCATAAAGCCAAAAACAATGATCCTTGCTTTCGTAGTAAGTTCAAGATGGCACTATCTCCGGTTTTAGCGAAATTCATTACTCAATGTAATACAATGTTTGTACAAAAATTTCATTGCATCATGATACACATCTAAATATTCTGTTAATCGATTGCTGATAAACCAGACCTGCTAGAAAATATCATTGCAACTCGCTGTCGTCTTCTCATACCAAATTAAAATGGTCATTTCTGCCTCTAATGTTTGATTTGCTTGACTTAAGCCTTTTGTGCCATGGAGGCAAATAGGCCAGTAATAACACTTCTCCAACGGAGTCGGTTCTTGGCTATTCTAACCTGGTCGTTCCATCTGGGCACATAGGCCAGTAATAATACTTCTCCAATGGGGTCGGTTCTGGGCCATTCTAACTAGGTCGTTCCATCTGTACCCCCAAAGTGGGGCATTACATGGCAGGTAGGTACATGTAATATTTTACGAAAGGATATGGAGTAAATGAACATGAGACCATAACACATATGTTTACTCCAACTGCAATTATTTAGCTGGACTTTTCAAGGGGCTTCGTACCGTTGGCCGTTATGTGGCAGGTTGGTATATCCAATACCTTACGACTGAGCTATAGCGGATGATCCCTAGACCCGTACGAAAATTTCGGACTCTGTTATACAGAGGCTATCGTACATCGAAAAATACCAATTTGGACCAATTTGGCAAATATGGGCTGGACCTTGTTAGGGGCTTCACAAAGTGGGGCATTACATGGCAGATAGGTACATGTAATACCTTTCATGTGAGTTATAGTGTATGATCCCTAGACTCGTATGAAAATTTCAGACGCTGTTTCATAGAGGGTACCCTACATTTGGACAAACTTGGCTTGTATGTGCTGGACCTTGCTGGGGATTTTGAAAAGTTGGGCTTTACATGATAGGTAGGTACATGTAATACCTTTCATTTAAGCTATATCGTATAGGGTATGTATGGTTCACAGTTTTTCTAGTTTATTTATTTATCTGCTCCAGTCGTTTTTGTTCAAAATTTAGGAAGATTATAAGCCATGGATGACGGTCCTGGTTGTTGTATGGTTGTTGTTGTCGTAGTTGACATACTTGTCATAGTGGTTACAGCAGGCGCTGTAACAGTTACTGTAGAAGATGTCTGAACAATATTACTTCATTTATTAACAATGAAGGGATATATTACTTCATGCACATCTCCAGGTTGTATACTACAACTGCGTTACATTTCATCAAAATCTAACGAATCGTTGAGGACATGCGCTGACAAAGTACAGATGGACAGGGTGATTCCTATACATCCCCAGACTTTGTTTTCGTAGGTATTTTAATATGAATCAATGCTGTACATCTGTGACTGTGTATGTTTAATAATGACATTCAAGAGAGTTTAATTTTTTTCTGGTATACTTTGTACAGACAGTATTTGCGAATAATATTTTAAGAGTTTTTCGAGTTGATCAAATAAACAAGGTTACTATCTACATTATTCACAAAACTGAGCAATTAGAGCGATTATGTCGCCCTGTTCTGCCTCAAGTCGCCCAAAGTTGTTCCAAAAGAGACTTTAATATTTTAATAAATATTTGTAGGCAGACATTGCCCGGTTTTTCTTTTATCTCATTGACCGCTCCCAACATGTGTTGCTTCAATGACATATTTAAGCTGCGATCGATGTTGCTCAATATTTTTGTCAAGAATACCGCTAAAGGGACCTTCTTGATCTCGCTTGAGAGGGTGAATATTGTTCACCTCTTGTTAAAGACCCTCATTAGACATCGAGATGTAGACAGGAGTAAAAGCCATGATGTCCTTGTTAACGAGTTTTCTATGTATCGTGTGTATTTTTGTCACATGTGCATTCACTCTATATCCTTTCATAATTTTTCTATTTAAGTTTTGATGTGTAAAAGTCACTGTGCATCATTGCATTTCTATCAATTTCCATTTCCAGTTATAGGAAGATAATTAATAAGATTTCTGAAGATTGTTCCTGCTCATCGCAGAGCCGAAACCCTATATATATATATATATAAATTCACGATTGTAAATACAAGTCAAACTTATCTCTTAGTATCTATTCATTGTTAAATTCAATGGAAAATACCCAAAATATTTACGGTCCAACTTTGAAATTGAAACGAGAAGTGAGCTAACAAAAACGACTGGAGCAGATAAATAAATAAACTAGAACAACTGTGAACAATACTTACCCCCGCTCCCCCCATTTGATTCAAAAAGCAAAACAAAATCAACCAAAATAAAAAATCAAGTCAAATCAAATTTTTAAATAGCTGGTGACAATGGCAATATAAACTGAACATTCTGTGAAAGTTACATAGAATTTCACTAGATGGTCTAGGAATAGTGTTATCGCCACAAAGTGTGTACCCTTATGGCGGCAGTAAAAAATCATCGACAAAAAATTGAAGTAAAAAAATAGATACATGTAACTTGTGCACAATGGCAATATGCACTGAACATTCTGTGAAAGTTTCATTGAATTTCACCAAGTGCTCTAGGAGGAGTTATCACCTCAAAGTGTGTAATACTAGAGCGGACGGAAAAAAGAACGGACAGACGAATGGACCCCATGATCACTATATATCATTCGCTAATAAAGGGCTACGAAGCCATTGAGTAACATTCAAAATGGATGATGTTAAGGCTACAATTCGTTTAAAGTAAGACATTTAATTGTCTTCTTAGACAAAATATTTGTAATTTTATGCGTTATCACCTAAATAAAACGAGTTAACTAAGAACGCTTATCGTTTTAGAAAGCAAGACAAGACATTAAATAAAAAATGTTGTTGCCTTGTATATCACAACATGTTTTAACTTAATACATACTAAACTCTTCTATACGGAAGCGTATATTGCCCTCATTTTAATCCTTATAATTCAAAATCGCGATGAAATTTTTTACGAGAAATTGCCTTGTTTCTCATAAAAGCGATTTATTTTTTGCAACAAAATGCCTTAGAAAGCATTAAGTCGCTTTATTTTAGTCACCTAAATAATATGTTGCTTTAAAAAATGCGACAATTTATTAAATCGCGAAGAATTATGTCGACAAAATCTTAAGTCAGTAAAGTTATCGTGCAATAATTCTAAATTGCCTTCTTTTTCGCAATATATGGTCTTCTAAAGCAACAACTTAATTTAAATTAAGGCGAAATAATGAAAAGTTTCCAGCTATATCGAGATAAATATGGCAAAATAAATGTTTAAAAAACAGTTCATTATCATTTTGGATACTTATTGAGGTCTAGGAAAAAAGTCATATGCTAGGCCATCATAGACTACCCAAGACAAACCTATATATCAAATGGTCAGTTATTGAGAATTGGGTCTAATTTTAGAAAATTACATGGTTGCCAGACCGTGAAATTGAAGTCGAAGACAAAATGTACTATGCTACATACCAATGTCTTTGGACTACCGCGTGTAGTTATTGATGAATCTAATCTTAGAAACTTAAAGTGGTGGCTGGACCGTGCAATTTAGGTCAAGGTCACATGATTTTGTTTCTTGATTAGTACTATCACTGCACCAAATATAATACTGTTCTTACAAT
>MJUU01008583.1:108289-184461 GCA_002080025.1 Modiolus philippinarum | reverse complement strand
TTCAAGAGTCATTAAAATCTCGTGACTTTTCCGGTGACTCTTTTTTGCTTTTATTGAATTAGCTTCCCGTGGAATTTCTATAAACTATGTACACTTTTCTCCCGTGAAAATGCCATTAATTAGTTTCTGAAAATTGTTCTTGACAAAACAAATAAACAACTGAATGTAAGAATCAATAAGAACGCCACAAAATTAAAAGTTTGAGATAGAACAGGCGTTTTGCATTTGCTCCGATTTGCATTTCATTTGCGCTGATTATTTCTTTCATTTGCGATTTTTTACTAGCTAATTTAAGATATAACAGGTAAATATTTCAATTGTTCAAACTTCATTACTGATTGCTTTACAGTTTTTAGCCAGATTAAACCAATATCTTCAAGGCATTGCTGCAGTGTTTGATACTGATCTTTTTTATTTCTTTTCCTTTTAATTTCAATTTTTTATCTCTACCTTTTCACTTTTATCTTAAAATTTTCACATTTCACAAATAAACAAAATAATAAAGTACCAAAATTGCAATTCATTTTAAATGTAGCTTTCATTTTCAGATTTAGCCAGTATACCTTCCATTATTGCATAATAATTCCAATTGCTATTGTAACGTCCAATTTCATTGGTCAACGTCACGAACAACAACAAGGTTATTTTCTCGATAAACGCTTCTTGTCCATAAATATGCTCCGAGGAAAATAGTGCAGTATATGGTGACGTCAAATTCGGTGAAAACATTGTTTTAATTTCAAAGGATTGGAATTATAAGAAATAAAAGTAATTTTGGAGGAGTTTATGGATGTGTAAATGCGGCCTTTCACTCACAAACTTTACATAAAGTCCTTCGGACTTTATTTAGTTTGTGAGTGAGTCGGCCGCGTTTACACATCGATAAACTCCTCCAAAATGACTTTTATTCCTATAGTACATTTAGTTGAGTACTTGTGTCATTTAAACAAAATCGGCGCAAATGAAAAAAAAATGAAATCGGCGCAAATGAAAAAATGGAATTTTTTTTTAAATAGGCGCAAATGTCATACGCCGGGTCGAACATATTCTGACAAAGCTAGAATCTGGCGTAATTTTTAGCGCATGGGCTTACAAATATCGAAGTTGTTAGTTCGAATCTAGCATGCGACAGCTAAAAAATAATCCGTGAAAATTATGTGATTTTTCACGGCTTTTTACGACTTGAATTTTCATGGGGTGCTGTGAAAATTGAATTAAAAACACCGTGAAAATGTTTTTTTATATCACAATATTTTTACCAAGCAAATTATGTACGTTATGTATTATCAATAAGTAATAGACAAGAGTATGGCATTGAAGAGGCATATGTATGATAATTATCCTATTAAACGCATTTAACTTTAAATAAGGGTCGGTATAATCATTTTGGCGACAACGGGAAAGGTCATTTATTTCACCGAGAATTCTGGAAAAACACTTATCAGGAGCGGGAGTTGATCAATTTCATTTTTCGGGATGACTGGAAAATCGGGATCAACACTCATCCTACCCAACACCACATACAATGAATTCTGTTTTTTTTTCGTCAAGGACCAGGGACTCAGTCACCGTATATAGGTCTGTATACATGAACAGCAGCAGTAAGGAAATAATCATTTTTTGCAGTCAACACAGACACTAGAAGGGTCTTGTAGTTACTAGTGCTTTTGTCGGGCAAAGGATGACACGTAAGAACACTTTGCCAGTTTAATTGATGTTTGTTGACAATCCCGCACCCATGACCAAGAAAGACATGGATGTAGCGTTGCTCGACAATTAGCAAAGAATTCCGCTTAAACCGGTGCTAGGGACCGTCTTGAACTTACTATGAGGTATGGGCAAAGCTCGTTGTTGAAGGCCTCATGGTGACTTCAAGATGAAGAACAACAATAAAAGCGTTGTCCTTTTGCTTGTTTTTTACCATGTATTTGTAGAGACTTTGTCTCATGTGCATTTACTCCATATCCTTTTATTCACCATTGTAGGTATTTGACTGATCTTTGTGAATGTCTTTAGACGGAAATAATCACAGGATCAATTCTCTGTTCTGTTTGATGTCTTTTATTTCCTGTTTAATGTTATTCAATTCTGTTCCATTTTTCGAAACAAACACTGATTGACGACGTTCAAGTTTCCGAGCGAAATATAATGTAACGTCATTTCGCGCCAAAACCGGCAATACTCATTTGTAGTGATAAAAAATGTCAGTTTTCTCTCTGTAGCTTTAAAATAAGCACATGGACCCCCATTTTTCAAAACGAATTGATGTTTCACGGAGTTCTCTCTGCGAATTTTGAAGAAAAAATCAGTTCACAATTTTTTTCTATGTGAAATTTTACCTACGAGTAATGGACGTTTATTCTATAAATATTTACATAAATGTCAATTTCGAACCACAAATAATGAAATTTAGTTTTAAAAATGTTTACTCACCTTCTTCAAAAATATCTCACGAAACTGTAGCAAAAAAACCGGAACCAATTAGCTTAATTAGTTTTAAAGTTATAACATTTTTAATATTACTGTAAAAATCCAATTTTTACGAAAAATTTTGGAAAATGGGAAATTTTGAATGGTAATTATCTCGAAAACGAAATCATGAGGTATACTTTTCTTTGCAGATTTGGAAAGAACATGTTCAAATTGACTTTATTTCAAAATTTCGCGAAAAAATCAGTTCAGGATCTTTACTGTATCGTATCCCTGTAAAATGAACTTATTCTTCTATGCATGACCAACGTTGGTTACCACAGATGCGATTTTTGTTTCAAATTTGAGTCCAGATAGGTAGATATTAGGATAAATATAGAATATAGGACTTTTTGTTTTTGATACGGACTTTATCACGGTAGTATATCAGGTGAGCCCGCTAGGGCAAACCTGATATGTTACCGTGATAAAGTCCGTATCAAAAACAAAAGGTCCTATATTCTGTTTATCGGGAATTTCCAAATGTTGCAGTTTCGTTGTTAATTTTGAAAAAAAATAAGGGGAACTCTTTCTTTGGCGAATAATTCATGCGTAAACTGTATTGTGCACAATTCTTGTTGACTTCCGTCTGTACGTACACGTCTTGTCATTTTAATTTCGTTGGAAATAGTGTAACAAATGATGAAAATAGCCTCATTCAACTGGTATAAAACAACATACAATCAATGCCGCAACATAGTAAGTAATTATTGCTTCAAATGGACATCACGCGAGAAGATTAATTTGTCAAAGACAGACCGTCATTTGAGCATGGCGCCTTTCTTGTCACTGAAAACACCCTGCGTAATTCAGGGCCCGTGTTAATGAAACTATCTTTAAGATATGTCCTAAGACATGTCTTAGGACATATTTAAGGACATGTTTAGGACCATCTTATGACATGTCTGAGATTGTAAAACAAAGCTATCTTAGGGCTATCCTAGTTTAGGATATCCTAATTAATGTCCTATAAAAATATTATAAAATTATTTCAATAAAAAAGATGATTAAAAGTAAGACAACACCGAAGTCACAATTTATAAGAGTTGTAAACTATGCAACGAATATGAAAAAGCGTAAGTGATAAAATGAAGTATTGAATTAAATGATATTTTTGGAATAATTTTGTTGAAACCTATTGTGACATCTATAAAATGATGTATGAAATCAAATTGTATTAAAATGTAATGAAGGAAAGTTGAGGTATTGTATACTAATCAATACATGTATTATATACATGTAGTTTACATAACTGAACTGTCATCAAGATGTTATCGTGTAATGTCACAACAGGGTCAAAGGATGAAATCGTGCAAGTTGGATATAAAAGTAAATAAAATATCGGTGCGAGTAAAATTGTACATGTAACTAATAATTTGATCAGTTGTTCCCGAATCTGATGTACAGAAGTGGAAAAAAGTGGTTTTTAGTCAATATTTTTAACTTAAGACACTCTTAGGACACCTCTTTTGATGTCTTAAATTTAGGATTGATTTTAGGATATATCTTGATTTAGTACCCGTTCGTAAACCTGACTTAGGACTAGAATATGTCATAAGACCATCTAAAGACATATCTTAGTCCTAAGACAGCTTCGTTAACACGGCCCCAGGGGCCAGTAACTAGAAGTTGTCTTACCTATTAAGACCATCTTAAGATAGTCTTAGACACAAAGAGTGTAACTAGAAGCCGTCTTGGAATGATTGACAGCCCTTAAAATTGGTGCAGCCTTTATTTTTTAAGAACATCCCATTCCTCATACTTAAGATGATCTTAAAATATTCCTGTAACTAGAAGCCATCTCAAAGTTAAGAATATTGGCTTGGCAATCTTTGACCACCCTTTATAAAGTATTGGTGTAACTAGAAGCAGTCTTATTTATTAAACCATGTCTTAACTCAAAGGTTGGTCAACACTACCCTTTGCATATTCTTAATCATATAATATTGAATGTTACAATGGCCACATTTCTTCTGTAAATGAGAAGGCAGAGGAATAGGAGAGAACAAGTGAAAAGAAGTCGTTTTCATGACAGAACTAATCCATATAGACTAGATAGAGAGAGCATACTACACTTATGCCAGGATTTTCAACAGCAGCTTGAAAGGCCAACCATACTCACAAGCTCATTGCCAGTTTCCCTCCAAGTCACGATTGCTCTTCGATATTACGCAAGCGGAAGTTATTTTAATGTAATAGGAGATGCACATGGGGTGAGCAAAATGACCGTGCCGATTTTGGCTTTCAGTATAGATCCTTTTGATTATTTGTTCTCTGTCAGCTTTTGTAAATCTTTCGATTTCTGATTTTCAAATATTTTGGTTTTCTGCACTGAAGAGACGTAGGTTGTCGAAATGGCCATTTACAGAAAGTAAATTTAAATTTACGGTAACTTAGGTATGTTGTTATTCGTGTTCCCCACTGGTGGCCATCTTGTGTAGGATGTGAACCCCTGCACACTATCGTCAAAGTGGAACAATTCCTCTCCGTAGAGTCTCATCTATCGTATTAAAGCATGTTCCCTACTGGCGGCCATTTTGAATTGGATGCGAATCCTCCCGAGCAACAGGACTAATTGTTACTAACTTTTCTCCTCACTCAAAACCAAACGAGATGTGACTGTGGTAAGGCCACAAAAAGATACCCCCACATTCCATTTTGCAGAATGTATATACAAGTTGAATTATTAATTCAACTTGTATAGTATTTACATTCTGAAAAATGGAATTCGGTATCCCTCCTTCAAAATTTTGAACATTTATCATAGTACTGTACTTCATGCACATCTCCAGGTAAAATTTTCAACTGTGTAACATTTCACTAAAATCTAATGACAGATTTAGGAGGACATGCACTGTTAAGGTACCTGCACTTTTCCTTAGAAATATTTTGAACAGTAAACATAAATACTTCATGCGCATCTGCAGGTTATATACTGTAAGTGACTATATTTAACCCAATAGATGAACATGCACTGACAAGGTACATTAACTGAAAGACCAACGGACAGGCAGGGTGATTACTATGTACCTTGATGGAATTAAAACCATTTTGATTAAAAAAAGGGACCTTATATTTAAAAGAGTCATCCAACTACTATTGTGATCATATTTGGGTCTACCAATGTTTTTTTAAAGAAAAAAACTCTATAAGTTTTTCTAAGAAGTCGAATTTTAAACTCTATCTATGTCCAGCATGGATTTCTCTGGATTTTCCCTTTATTTACCATCACGATTATTTTTATACCAAAAAGATAGTAAGTTATATCAAGAATTTTATGAAAACTTGTGAGGTGTCTTAATTTGACCAAAAGAAGGCATGAAATAAAAAGTGGGGGTCTGTGTGCAAAATTCTTAAAACCATTGCATTGGAGAAAACCCAAGGAGTTTCGAAAGCTTACACAAAGTCAAAAATGTGATGAGTGAGCCACCTTAATTTGCTTCAGTGGTTTCGAAGGATATGGTGTAAAATAAGAAAAGTAAACAGACTGACATAAGACATATCGGTAATGAGCCTCGTGAGATGGCAATACATTAGCTCAAAACTTTAAAGGGCTAGTCTGAGCTATTGCCATTGCTTGGAATTAGTTCATATGTCCGTAGTCTGTCTAATTCCTCTTCACATTTATCAATATACATTACTCGAGTCCAAAATAAAAGTCAAAAACAATGGAATTTCAACGCTTTTAGCTTATTTTTTGACCGAATGATGCACTTATTCCCTATTCATATACACCAGTGTATAATTTTTAAAAAGACACCACCAAAGTATTAGTTAAACCAACTGTGTTTCTACTTCCAACTTGTGCAATTGGTATTTAGTGAACACCTTTACCTACTTACTAACAGATAAACTACTAGTACATGCTGGAGAACAAAATGTAAAACTCTTGTAAACTACTTACAATAATTGAAGTCATCCTTTGTATTATGAGAGCTTATCCCAGGTTAGCAAAAATTGTCACAAGATTAAAAATTGTATTTGCTCACTGTTTCAGTTTCCAAATCAAAGGCAACAAACAAATTCACCAAAATTTAACAAACTTCAGATATTCCGAAGTTTAGGGAAAGGAGTAAATAGCCTTGCATTGTGTGTCACTGATAGTGATTTATGGATATTAAATTTGTATAAGGTTTTAATAAGGTTTATATACTGCTGAATTTTTACTAAAATATTGATTCTCACAGCAGATGATATTTGATTATTTTTTTATTTTTTTAATTTTTTTTTATAATATTTATCTATAGATATAAATTACACACGTCCATTAATGATTATCAAGATGTAAAACTAATTATTTACTGTAAAATCGATATCGGAATCCACGGAATCTGCTAAGGTGGCAATAAATTTAAGAGAACTTAGGTAAAAATAAGACGACACTTCGTAAGTGAGTGAAAGGGAGGTTTCTAGTTACACTCTTTTAGAAATCTTTGTATTAGCTTAAGATTCTTCTTACGAATACCGTAAGGCCAAAATTAAGTTTGCTTCTAGTTACTGGCCCCAGGATTGTAGGGGTTTGTAGTAACGGGGTAGGCGTCTCCTTGTCTTCATTTAAACTCGGCGACAGTTCATTGGAAGAAAGCAAACCATTATAGCGAATTGGATTCATGGCCTGATGTTTTTATTGTAGTGTCAAGGAATGACTTTTTCATAAAATACAATCAAAAGTTATAGGGAAACGTGTATTTCTGTTTGAATTACGAACAATTTCAAAATTGTTTACTGTTTGTTGTCGCAAATAATTTTCATTCATGAGTTGACTTTACATTCAGATTAATGCGCGTCGCTTCGGTTCGCGCATGTCATCTGACATACTAACCCAATAAATTTTTAATATGGCCCAGTACGTTGATAATGACTTTATCGGTCAGTACACATCAAAGGCAAGAAGCATAAATTACAGATAAAAGTATTTAAAACAGATTTTGCATTTTCTCCAAGTGTAATAAACTTGCTACAAGTCCGTTTCGATTAATAACTGAATTTTAAATGGACAAAATGCTGTTTGATAGATTATATCTATTCTGACAACACATGGTTAAAGATAGCTGTGGGAGAATTACTCCTACAGCTATTGGTGACCATATGATGTCAGACTTAAATGGCAATTTGCAAAATAGTAGCAAATCTACATACTGAATGCATGTACATAAATAATATCCAAGGATGCAATGTAATCTATCAATACACACGGGGAAAGCACTGCACGCTAATCTTGGCAATAAAAAGAAAAAAAAAAAAAAAGATACTTTGTTATATATAAATCGTATAAAAGCAGTCTTAATCAATTTAACATAATACCGAAGTTTCTGTAAATCAAATTTCAGCAAAGTGCCATTCTCTTCAGTACAAATAAAATTTCAACGTTTGGAAGACCATAAACCGAAATATTTTATAAAACCTGAAAATTAAAAACCTATCTGCTACGGTATAACCCCGACAACAGAGCTGGAAATCTAGTAGAATAAAATTATCTCCCTTCTAGAAAAACTCTTCTGTGTTTAAATAACCCGGATAATCCAGTCGTTATATTCCACTCACTTCGATCGTTCCATTAATCTCGGATACGGAGAGGGCTTGAATTATTCGAGTTAGTGTTTAAATCGGTTTCTGAATTTCTGAACAAATTTAAGACCATGGCGACGGAAATAAACAATCGGCAAGATATCAAGATTTCTAAAGAAATAGACATATAGATTACACCACAAGACCCCGTTCATTACCATATTTTATCTACTAGAGATAGTTAAATTTTCAAATTTTAATTGCGAGGCTTGCCGAGCATTTTAAAATTTTTAAATTTAACTATCGAGAGTGGATAAAATATGGTAATAATCGGGATAAAGTGGTGTAATTTTTTTCTCTAATGATCAATGATAAACACCAAGAATTGTTTTCCAAAAAGATTTGTCGGGAAATAGCACGGGGCTTTATTCAACACATTGAATAAATATAGTTTCTACAACGAGAACTAAGTTTATTATCATGATTATGAAATTTCTCACATCGAGTTAAATAAATTTTGCAAATGTTTGAAAACGAGGCTTGCCGAGTTTTTAAACATTTCAAAATTTATTCAAGAAGATGTGAGAAATTTCATAATTAACGTGTTTAAGTTGTAGAAAATGTTTCTCTAATGACATAATGTAAAACACCGAGGACTATGTTCCGAATAGATTTGGCGGGGAATATATCGTGAGTTGTTCTCTCTCTAGAGATGAGAAATATTTTTCTCTAATTTCCAGTAAATATAAACACCTCATCACTAGTTAATTATCGAAATGATAATCAACATGGGTATTATTTGATCTCAGTTGGCGATTGGTCAATCATGTAAATGTCTCGTGTCAGTTTCTAGAAATAGTGCAACCGGATGTTGATGAAATTAACACCTGCATCGTTGTCTTTTTATTTTTATGACTAAGATAACTTAATTTATTGACAATATGACATTTTTATCAAAAATATTATATTCAAAACCCCTTTCGATGAATGGCGCAATGATACACATAGCAACGATGATAGCAACAAAATGGCGGCATACTTGAGAATGGAGACTACGGAGATCGCTTTTCTTCAAATAAATTGGGTAAAAATTAGAGAAAGAATCTCTAACATTGTTTTCCGGTTTATTACGATAATTTTTCACATCTCGATAGTTAAATTTTCACATTTTAAAGTTCTCGGATAAACCTCGAACTTTAAAATGTGAAAATTTAACTATCTCGATGTGAGAAATATACGTAATAAACTGGAAACAATGTATCACACCGGTCAGGCGTTGGTTAAATTTGCTAAAAATTAGAGAAAGAAAATTTATCTAAAGGGTCAAAACCGGTTTAAACTTATCATTAGAGAAAAATACAATATTTAGTGAAAACGTCATACAATTCCCAGATCTTTACTTTGTAGTTAAAAAATTATAAAGGTTGCCCGCAAGAAGAGGTAATATGCGAATTTCTAAAATAATTCAGTGTCGTGATGAAAATATTCAATAGACAGACTGGTCAAAATCAATTGCTATCAGGCGTGAAAATGCGTGCACTCAAACAAGATTATGTGTAGAGATAGATTTTTAACATATTTTATTTATATGTCAAGTTCTTGCATAAGCAACGATGTAATCCAAATTTTTTTCTATGTAGCCAAGTAAAAATATATCGTCTCGAAACAGCGCCATTTTCCTTTTGTACCTACGATCTCAATGGTAATCATCAAAACATGATCTCATTGGTTCAATCAAGGTAAAAGGCTTGTCTCCACTTAAAGCTCATTCAATAATACTCGCTTTTGTTTAAACTGGACAGTTGCGAGGTAGAAATGATCATTTTGTTACTTTATTCGAAACCACTACATGTGCCCAGTCCAAAATTTGCAAATGAAACAATAAATATCTATTTTTACTTTAAAATGTTCGTCATAAAAAAATACCTACATCAAATACTCATCGGATTCTCATATATTCCAGAAAATCCAGTTTTGCAAAAACAATATTCAAGAAATATCATTTTTTTTAAACTTTCATTTGTTAATATCAATTTACGTCACATGCACATAACAGAATATAAAATTTCATGTTATAAGTTATTTTTACAGGTCTTTACAACGAGTTAAACATTGCTATCGACATTTTTATCTTTTCTAAACGAGAGTTCATAATCTATTTTTCAACAGACTGAACAATTAAGGAAATACTACCAAGACCAACTATCCTTTCATTGTACTTTATCAATGTATCACTTTTTCTGTTATTTAAACAAATTTCCGTGCCAGACGGATTCCCATTAAGTATATAGCACAATGTTGTTTAATATAGCAGAAATTACTCGAACAATTCTGCACTAATAAAAACGATTCCCTAAAATTTGAACAAAATGTGAATTATCCTAGGAAGATGATTTATTCACATTTTTAACCTGTTCTATTTGCTCTACAAAGTACCATTTTTCAATTGGCCAAGTTCTGAAAATCAGAGTTGTTAAATGCTGCTCAACATTCAAGTGGATACAATTTCCTCATCAAGACGTTTACAAAAACATCTGTCATGCTCTTGCGCGAACAAGTGTTTTCTATATCCCACACTTACTGATTTAATTATACATAATAGTTTTGTAAGCATCCTTATCTTTTGATGTAGCTGCTAATTATAACAAGGATCCGCCTGTGCTGCATTCTAATGTGATGTTTGTTTCGGTGTTGTGTTGTTTAGATTATGTCGTCGTTTGAAAGATACATTATAATTTATGGTTTAAACAGATATTCGAGATCTTTTTATAGTACAAATTTCTTTCATAATATTTAGAAATGCTAAGAAGAAATAATTAAGAATTTGTTTTTTCTTTTCTTTGTGCTAAATTTGCTATACTCTTTCCACCCAGTCCACAAATACATTCGTTTCATGTAATCTATTTTAATGTCCATTCAACAAATTTTAAATAGCTGATTGGTTATGAAGTAAATGTCTTGCGTCTGTTTCTAGATATAATGCGACTGGACAGTGTGGATGTTGAAGAAATAAACACCCGAATCTTTGCTCGACAAAATGATTTGCGCATGTTAATGGCTAAATTAAATCAATCTACAGGATACATAACTACGGAAGCATGGAGGGGGCATGTGATTTTTTTCTATCTCGTGGCCACGACATACTAAGTCGTTCCCACGAGATAGTTATGTCTCGGCCACGAGGTACTAACTTGTTACCACGACTTGCTAAGTCGTGGCCAAGAGATAGCCACCTCGTTCCAACGACTTACTAAGTCGTTGCCACGAGATAGCTATGTCGTTCCCACGAGATACTATCTCGTTCCCATGACATACTAACTCGTGGCCACTTTGAGTATCTCGTGGCCACGACTTAGTATGTCGTGGAAACGAGTTAGTATATAGTGGCCACGACTTAGTATGTCTTTGGAACAAAAAGTATCTCGTTGCCACGACATAGCTATCTCGTGGTCATGACTCAGTATCTCGTGGCCACGACTTAGTATGTCGTGGGAACGAGGTAGTATCTCTTGACCACTACATAGTATGTCGTGGGAACGAGATGGTAACTCGTGGCCACAACATAGCTATCTCGTGGCCACGACTTATTATGTCGTGGAAACGAGTTAGTATCTCGTGGCCACGATATAGCTATCTCGTGGCTACGAGATAGAAAAAAATTCACATGTCCCCTCCATGCTTCCGTACATAACATATTTGGCTTTCGTTTGGTTTTATGCATTTTAAACATTTTTTTTATTTCCCGTATGTTTGAGTTCTATTTCTGCCGATGAGGAATTAATTTCCTAAATAGCCATGCAGATCATTAAAATGATTGCGGTTGAAATTAACATTTGTATTATGTTTTCATGTTCATTTACTCAATAGCCTTTCGTTAAAATTATTTAAAATATTTCACTAAGATCCTTTTGAATAAATGGAACAACGGCAGTAGAATACCAAAGGAACAGAGGAGTGGAATTTACAAAAATCGAAGTCATATCTTTCAATGATGTTATGGGGACGGCCCTAGAATTTCTCGAGGGATGAAATTAACACAGATTGAACAAATCCCTGACTAAGCAGCTTTTGGGACAGTGATTTTGCTCTGTGGAAAAAAAAAATCACTGTTCAAACTACACGCTCGACAATAACGAATCAACCGTGAAATGTACACTCCATAGGCTGGAGAGGTAGGTATATTGCTGCTAAGAAAGGGAAAGTTCACAATTAGGAAATCAAAATAATCATGCTTGTCATATAGCTAATATTTAAAACGTCCATCTTCGTCAATATACAATAAAAGATTTAGGTACGAAGCTGAAGTAGGTGTTACAGTTGTCTCTTTAATTTCAAGCTCATTGGGATAGATCTGATGTAAATACTCCTTAAATTGAGGATTATGAAGAGAAAGTACATCGTCTATGTAGCGGAAGCTGAAATTAAAGGACTGGGCTAAATGTTTTTGTTTTCTTTGTGTAAGCCCTTGTAAAAACTTGGCCTCTCACGAGTAAATGAAAAGGTCAGCTTAAAGGTTCAGTGATACACATAGCAACGATAGTACATGTAGCAACAAAATGGCAAAGTGTTTTGAGAAAAGAGAATGAATTGAGTAGAAACTAATATTGTTTTCCACGATAATTTCTCAAATCTCAGTAGCTAAATTTTCACATTTTAAGTTGTCGGTAAATCTCGTATGAAAATTTATTACTCTCGATTTGGGAAATATATGTCATAAAAATTATTTTTGAACAATGTTAGAAATTGCTGCAGGCAACCTTCTTTCTATAATTTGTGCATTGTGAAGTTTTTTTTTCTTTTTATAAACATCATTACGTAAAATCTTAGCATTTGATGCTGTGTTTGTACTAACACCCACGAAACTGCTTCAAGCTTTTATCACTCAAAGTGTGATGATATGACCTTGTAGAAGGTAAAGTTTTCTTGATCTTAAAAGTTATATTAGATTCACATTAAACAAGGGAGAAATTGTCAAGAATGTTTAGGGCAACGCAAAGTTAGACCGACCCACCAAATAATGCTATAAGCATGGTATTGCCGATGATCAACGTTAAATTAATATCTTAACAATGTCGGTGTGTTACAATAGGCTCGTGTAACCTGTGAAAATACAGGACTTTCCTACTTTTCAAGGTCTGTTCCATTGCGGAAAATTTCCGGATATCACACTTGGGACAAGAAAGGTCAACCGTCGTCAATCACGTCTGCCACCCATAATGAGCAAAGGGAATAAATTGTATCAATCTTTCAGGAGTTGATGTTCAGAAAATGTGTCATGAATCTTTTTTTATCCATGGGGTACATTTCCAACCAACTTATTTCATCCCAAAAGAAGGATATATATAAATTTCCTCAGTTTAGCTCACCTAAAATGGACAACCAATTTCAACCAGATTAATGTCCGACTTTATCAGGTCTTTAAAGTTATTAAGTGTGAATCACATCCGGCGCGTGAAAACAACAATAAAATCCAGAAATCTCAGTTTATTTGAAGATTCCCTCGTGGTAAAAACTGTGACCAACCTACAGTTGAATTACGTCGTTGTCCATGCAGACAAAGCATCTGACAATATACTGTTCGTGTGTAAGAAGCACAACATCGACTGCCTCGTGATGGAGATGTGCATTGACAGTTCATCTAAAAACCCTAATTATACCTCTACTACAATATCGAAGGACGAAATTGTTAAAAACACACTTCAGTTTAGCATCCTTTGGCATCAGAGCCGATCATGAAAACATTCCCGAACATCTACTGGGTACCAGAAGTTCATAAGAATCCACACAAACAGAGATTCATTGCGGTGTCGTTCAGATGCACCACTTAACCTCTTTCACAGCTCCTCGGTACTTCCTCGGTACTTCTTGACCGCAGTCGGGGATGGCCCTGAAAAATTGCTGTAATAAAGTTTACGAGTTTACGAGCGGCGTAAGTGAAATGTTGAATCTTAAAAATTCCTAGGATATTCCTTGAAAAGCTTTCCTCAACCAGCCTTACCATTCCTATAGCATTCAAACTTTTTATTTTTCTATCCTTTATACAACCCTGCCACACAATATTGTATGATTTAATACATAAATGTTTCAGCACTAAAATGGAGAATGCAAATACACCTTTTTAGTAGTAGGAAAAGACAAAAAAATATTTTATCACGAACCACAATGTTTCAATTAAGAAGTACAGTGACATTGACGTAATCAAAAAGTTACCATTTTTTATCCTCAATATTTTTTTCAAAAGACAATAGGGATTCCTATTGGAACTACTGTGCACCACTTTTAGCTGACCCTTCCTTTACTGGTATGAGGCAAAAAATAGAAGGGTTTACACAAAGAAACGAAAACATTTAGCCCAGTCCTTTAATTTATGTCTCCACTCCGTTTCTCTTAATATTCCAAAAGTTATGGAATATTTACATCAGATCTATCCAAATTAGCTCGAAATAAAAGAAACCACTGATACACCTTGTTCACCTTCTTACCTAGATTTTGTGTTGTATATTGACGGAGTTGAACGTTTGAAATCTAAGCTATATGACAACCGCGATTATTTCAACTTTTGAGTTTTTCCAAGATCGACCAACTTACAGTTTGACGGGTGCTGCAAACAAAGCATGACATGCTAGACCTTCCGGAGCACCTGATGTCACTCTCAGTCTCATGGGAGTTCACACTGAGAGTGCCTTTGTTTTGAATGTTGTGTTTTTATTTTTGTGCTTTGCAGCTATCTGGCGTCTTTGTTTTCTGTGTTCTCGTTTCGGGCATGCCTTTGTAAATACCTTTTCTACTGCCGTTGTTTTTATCAAGGTAACGCACTAAAGTTAAGAAGGGTGTATGTGTGCGAAGCATTGTTACAGGGTACAATTTGCCCATGTGATACTACACAGAGAAAAATGAAAGGATATAGAGTGAATGCACATGTGACAAAAACGCACACGACGCACTGAAAACTCCAGCCCATCAAGGACAGGGCTCTCATATTTTGTATTTTGAAATTATTTGATTTTTGGTTTACAACTCAAATTAAGGGCTTGAAATGGATCCGTCGGAAATGAGAAATTGGATGACGGTTTTACTTCAGTATATTTGGAGTTTCGGATTTTGAAAGCGAATGTAGAACGAGACTAAAATGTAAAGGCCATTGAAATTGTTTTAATCATCAAGATCTTGATACAAAAAATACCGAAGTTGCATAAAAACAGTAAATTTCGTTATGCTTTACACGTGTTTCTAGGAGTAACCTCTCATCAGCAGCATTAAAATAAAAAAATATGGAAAGCCATAATCTAAAAGTAGTCCAAAAAGAATAGGAAAAATTAAAGGATATGGCGTGCATGTACATGTGACAAAAACGCACACGATACATAGAAAACTCCAGTTTATCAAGGACATGGCTTTTATTCCTGCCTACATCTTGATGTCGCCTGAAGGTCTCCAACTAGAGGTGAACAATATTCACCCCCTCAAGCGAGATCAAGAAGGCCCCTAGCGTGCACTTAA
Organism: Modiolus philippinarum; assembly: GCA_002080025.1. Taxonomy (NCBI): domain Eukaryota; kingdom Metazoa; phylum Mollusca; class Bivalvia; order Mytilida; family Modiolidae; genus Modiolus; species Modiolus philippinarum. Next base: position 168,984 of record MJUU01008583.1, on the reverse strand, counting down.
GCGGTATTCTTGACAAAAATTATATCAAGGTCACTCCCTTGCTCCCCACCCGCCTTTGAGTGCCAACTTGGGCGATGCTCAGGGTTATCCAAAAAGAAGTACTCATTTCCAAAAATATCGAGACAGGGAGCCAAATCTGTTGCTCAGATGAAAACCTATCTTTCCCCTTACAGTTGAAGTTGTTTTTTTGTCTCCACTGGATTTGACTTTTATACTACCGGAATTGACATGTTCAAAACGGCTGATGTCTTATAAGATGCAGGAGATGCTTACTCTTTCAATGCATCTTCTTTCTCCCATGGTTTTTTATTGGGTCCGTGTTGTTCATCTATGTCTGTTTTTATTCATTTTCCTTCTTTGTGTGTATTCATACTTCTCTTCTGTGCCGTATCCATGTTATGTCTTCGTCGCTTGGTGTTTCCAAAGTTGCCTTTCGGCTTTGCCCTTGTGTTTTTGTTTCTAGACTGATGATTTGGCTCCCATGATCTTATCTTCTTACTAATCAAGTCCGGATGCAAATGATATATCGGCATTTGACGGTGTAATTGGTAAATAATAATCATTAAAGACAACATTATAGAAAAAAGGCAAAAGATAATCCAAACAAAAGAAAAAACAAATATTAAAATATTGATAAAAAGGAAAATTGGGGAGACTAAAAGTTTAATGATGCTTGTTGTTTTATTTATTAAGAATGATACATTTCCTGAGAATATTTCATTTGGAAAAGCCTACGTCTTTTTTCAAGTTTTAATGTAGAAAGACACTGTTTCACGGCACATTCCATTTCGCATTTGAAAATCAACATGATCAAGATTCGGATACGGCTTGGATTTGATTTTCGGGACAGAACAGTAAATTTATATTTTTTCCTTTGTGACGTCATATTAATTCTTAGTTCACTTTTCCATGAAATAGTCCCATTTTCCACTCAAAAGAGTTTATTCTGGAAATTTGGTAAAATATCTCCGACGGTGACTTATACAACTCTTCGTTTTTGTGAGGCATAAAGCCAATTAGTTAAGAGAGAAATGAAATGGAGATTCAAATGTTATATGCAAGGAAACAAGTCACTAAATTTTAGTGTCTGGGATATAAATATGATAATTATTGTAACTGAAAATGTGCCAAATTTTTAAAACTCTGTGTTTTACTTTGCACTATGATAATTAGAATTATATGCAATCTTTAAGTAGACCTACCGTTTAGTTTGTCATTCATATTCATTTCCTGGTCTGATTTAAGCCTACTGAATCACTTAAATACGACGCTTAATTAATAAATACCCTCATAATTTGTTTTAAATTAGAAATAATCAGGTTAAAATGTAACATCGTTGTGAAATATTTGGTTGATGAATAGGGATATTATCATAATTGACTGAAAATAGCGTTTGAACGTACCATCGGAAAACGATAACATGATGGTACATTGCTATTGGTAATTATAGCTCTTGTCCGTCAGAGTATGTAGTTTGAAAAATTGAAATATTGCACATAATACTACTACTTTATTAACAGCCAATTGACAGATGTTTGAAATAACAAATAAAAAAAATGATTTATAGTTTTCGATAAAAGGTCAAGGTTTTTGAGAAAGACAAAATTTGTAGATTAATGCTTTACTTCGGTATTTTGATCCAATAAATCTCCCGTTGGCGTTTCTATAGCAAATAAAATGCTGGATAAAAAGACCCAAGCATGTAAACATTGAACATACTTTTTGAAAGATCGGTATAATTTCTTCTTATTTATTCACTTTAGTTTCAGGTCCAAAATTAACTGAACTTTTGGAATTTCGTTGCTTTATCATTTTCGTAGACTGACTAAATGGTATTTTCCGATTTTGCATGTCCTCAATACATTGAAATTCCATGAGTAGCTGAATATTTTATTTACGGTTATTGTCATCACTTATTTAAGTTGATTCAAAATTTGAAAAAAAACTGTTGACTTTGCGATTAAATTTGAATTCCTCAGTCTTTTCTTTGGGTCCTGCATTGAGATGCGGGTGTCCTATAGTTTTAACTTTGTCCATCAACAATTTTTCCGTCACTGTTTTCTTGGTTTGCATAATTGGAAATGACTTGATACTTGATCAGAAGCTTGAAAATTATGAGAAGTGTTGTGTAAAAATTTTGAAGTTTGTAAGGCGTCCATTTCTTTTTTTTGCGATACTTTTAACTATAAACCAACATTTTGTCATAAATTTCTTGGCTTGTGCTAGAGGGAATGATTGGAAACATGGTCTGAAGATTGAAAATGAGGAGTTGTATCGTGTATCTTACATTCAGGTTTGTCGCTTTATTACTTCCTGATTGCCGGAACTTTGATTATTTTTACCCAAAATCAGGTTTCGCCAAAGATTTCCCAAAAATCAGGTTTTCGCCAAAGATTTGTCAAAAATCAGGTTTTCGCCAAAGATTTCCTGGCTTGTAACTTCGGTATTTAGTAATTTGTATCAGTGATAATGATTTGAAATTTAGTCTGCAGCTTTGAAATGATGAGATGTATTGTAAAAGTGAATTTCAAATTTGTCTGACGTCTATTTTCCTGTTTGCAGATACTTAAACCAAATTTTCGTCTAAGATTCCTTGACTTGTACTGAAATGAATGATTTAAAATTTTAAGTCTTAAGCTTAGAAAATAATCAGTTGTATCGTGTAAATTATTTTCAGGTTCGCTATATAACTTCTTCCTGTTTTCCGATTCTTTTATTTTTAACTAAAGACTAGTTTTTCGTCAAAGATTTCATTACTTGTACTGGATGGAATTATTTGATATTTGGTCTGATGTTTGAATTGGTGAGTTGTATTGTGTGAAGGATATGATATTCTGGTTTGTCACTCATCTACCTCCTGTTTTTTTTAACAAAACCAAATTAATAAAAGATTTCTTGACTTGTATCAGTGAGAATAATCTAGTTAAAAATTTAGTCTGAAGCCAGGAAATGACATTGTTTGGTAAAACGTCAAGAAATCACTGTGTCCATCAAATAGAATTTGAATCCACATTTTTTTTCTGAAATTTACATTTGCTTAGAGTTTCAGAATCAAAATTTCCGACAACGCCAGTTTCGACATGCCCTAGTGGTTTTTGTCGTATTGCATCTGGCTATGTCAAGATTGATCAGAAGGCAAATAATAAGCCTTCCATAAAATAATACAGAATGTGTTGGAAAGAGATATGTGGACATACACTTCCTCTAATACCAAGTTTACTGAAAATTTGGATTCGTCCCTGCCTGCAATTAACAAGAGACAATGCCTTAATCTATGGGCCCCTAGGGCAATGTTATCAGGAGCATGTTGAATAAAACTAAGTGTTCCTTTACACCAAATATAATCACTCTAACGTCAACCACGCCAAACATCACACATCAATGTAATCTAAAGAATGTAGTAAGGTGAGATTTTTCAACTTTTTTAGAATTATATTCTGATTTCTTCAGATTTAGGAAACAAACGATTACATACGAGAAACAAACATTACCATTACCCTACAGAACATGTGATGAGAATGAAATACAACACTAGCAAAGAAAAAAATAAACGCAAAATAAGAGCTTGTTTTGATTTTTTTCAAATAAGGCGACACCAAATTTATTAGTAGTTCTTTGGAAATCCCGCTCCTAAATTAGCAAAATCAAAATTTAGAATTAAAAACTATGTTCCTGCTCCTAAATTTCTAAAATCAAAATAAAAAAAAAAAAAAAAATCCCGCACGTTGAGGTTAGAAACCACCAATTCATTTCTTTAACATTTTCAACTAAAATTCCCCATATTCAAATCTGTCTGGACAATTTATCCTAAGTTTAACCTGTATGAAACCATATATTTTCCGAAAGGGACACATCTCGTCAACATCATATCAAAATTTCAACATACCTTTAAAGCCTTCCAAGAGAGTTCCGAATGTTGGAAAAACCCTATCTATAAATATACACCATTACGACCAAAACATTACAAATTCATAGTATGCCGGAAAACCCCTATGATAAGTAATTAAAGGATCATTCTAGTCAATTAACCTTGGTCTCAAAATAAGCCTGATACATCAATGTTCAAACAGGTGTATCATTTATTTCATTCCCACATTTATTTTTAAAGGTGCATGAATTCAAAGTTATATTTAGATTCTAAAAGATCTTTTTTTTTCATTAAAATTTTGTTCTTAGTGCTGATTGGCTGAATTGGTGGTTTGACACCTTGACATGAAATGAAAACATTCCCCAGTGTAATTGCTGCACGTTTTCCTGTTTTTTAGTTAATTTCCAAATTGAATACAGAAAATAACATCCTTTTCCAAAGTTTTCCCTCCTTTTTATCAAAATTCAAAAAGTCACAGGTTTAGTGTTTTCAGTGCTTTGATTAGGCACAATCACTCATAGATGTTAAACATGGGTACAAAACCAAATATACTTCTTTTATGTAATGAATCTCATCCCAGGTTTAATACTAAGCCCTTAGAGTATTTTTTCTATCAAAATAAAGCTGCAAATGTTCAAAGCTACCTTTAAAGTTTTGAAATTATGCTACAAATTGTCACCCTCTCCCCAATTTGTGAAGGTGCCTCTGAGCTAAATTTTTGGACTTGAAATGGTCTTTACTTTGGTTATGGTCAGACAAATAGCATTTAAAATGCAGAAATTGACGCAAAAAGATCAAGAAGACAGGGGGAAACCAGTTTTGTTTATTTTTTGAGCTTATGAAGAATATTAGGTTTGTGAGTTAACCGAAAAGCCCGATATGAATAGGTACAATGATAGTATTAAAACTACTGAAAATCAACCCAAGTGCATTTATTTTCCTTTGGGTGATTAAATATATAATATATAAAGAAAATAACATTATAAAATAAATGCAAATTTATGAAAAGTGTTGCAAATTTAAAATCTTGTCCCAAAATCAGATGATAAAATTTTGACTTGGCTCTTGTTTGGACACTGTGGACCCTTAAATTCAGAGTTGTCGCTTTTGTTCGAGACACCGAAGACATGAAATTTGTAAACATTGAACATATAATCGAAACAATGGCAAATTCTTGTGTAAAATCAGCCTACATTTGATGTTTTCAAACTATTTTACACAGCTTACCCTTCTAATTTTGCATAAGATCATGAAAATGGCCTAAAATGGAATTTTAGTGTCAAAATACCAATATTACATAACGACTGTTTTTGGCCAAATTGTGGCACCAGCTTGCTAAAACTCCAATGTTTACCTCAAATTCATCTTACATACATGTTTTGCATCAATTTATGCTATTAACAACTCTTTATGACATGTTTCAAAATTTTCGCACATTTTGTGTTAACATGATGTGAAAAGCTTTTTTTCCTGTTTTTTAGTTAATTTCCAAATTGAATACAGAAAATAACATCCTTTTCCAAAGTTTTCCCTCCTTTTTATCACAATTCAAAAAGTCACAGATTTAGTGTTTTCAGTGCTTTGATTAGGCACAATCACTCATAGATGTTAAACATGGGCACAAAACCACATATACTTCTTTTATGTAATGAATCTCATCCCATGTTTAATACTAAGCCCTTAGAGTATTTTTTCTATCAAAATAAAGCTGCAAATGTTCAAAGCTACCTTTAAAATTTTGAAATTATGCTACAAATTGTCACCCCCCCCCCCCAATTTGAGTAGGTGCTTCTGAGCTAAATTTTTGGACTTGAAATGGTCTTTACTTTGGTTATGGTCAACATGATATTTTTTATTCCCGAGGTTCATGTTCACATCAAACTACATAACTAAGCACCATTCCTGCCTTAAAAATTATTGTATATAAATCAGACAGATTTTTATATGAGGCATCTCAGTCAGAGTTGTCGCTTTTGTTCGAGACACCGAAGACATGAAATTTGTAAACATTGAACATATAATCGAAACAATGGCAAATTCCTGTGTAAAATCAGCCTACATTTGATGTTTTCAAAGTAGTTTACACAGCTAACCCTTCTAATTTGCATAAGATCATGAAAATGGCCTAAAATGGAATTTTAGTGTCAAAATACCAAAATATTACATAACGACTGTTTTTGGCCAAAATTGTGGCACCAGCTTGCTAAAACTCCAATGTTTACCTCAAATTCATCATACATACATGTTTTGCATCAATTTATGCTATTAACAACTCTTTATGACATGTTTCAAAATTTTCGCACATGTTGTGTTAAGGTTAGAAACCACCAATTCATTTCTTTAACATTTTCAACTAAAATTCCCCATATTCAAATCTGTCTGGACAATTTTAACCTGTATGAAACCATATATTTTCCGAAAGGTACACATCTCGTCAACATCATATCAAAATTTCAACTACCTTTAAAACCTTCCAAGAGAGTTCCGAATGTTGGAAAAACCCTATCTATAAATATACACCATTACGACCAAAACATTACACATTCATAGTATACCGGAAAACCCCTATGATAAGTATTCAAAGGATCATTCTAGTCAATTAACCTTGGTCTCAAAATAAGCCTGATACATCAATGTTCATACAGGTGTATCATTTATTTCATTCCCACATTTATTTTGAAAGGGGCATGAATTCAAAGTTATATTTAGATTCGAAAAGATCTGTTTTTTCATTTGTTCTATGTGCTGATAGGCTGAATTGGTGGTTTGACACCTTGAAATCAACCAAAAGTTTTCACGAATTAGATTCCGAAATTATAAAAATTGAATCTGTGTCATTTATGCGCTTGATAAAAGGGAAAATGGATTGTAGTTAAGCGTTATTTTGATTCAGATGGCATGGCCGCAAGAAAATGATGTGGGAACGGAGTAAAACAGTCGACTGCCTTTTATGAGTAGTCGTGAGGCGTCGAACTGGAATCATTCAAGCCGTCCTGTCTAATTCTCTCCGCAAACGCTTGAATGGTATTTAAAATTTTGTTACGGCTTTGTTACGGCTTGACATTTACATTGTTTTCAACACTCGTTGAATTCGTGTTTTGAACCTACATTGTATTATTTTTTTGTGTGTATGACTTGCATAAATAAATAACAGTGTGTACATATTAGTCCTAAAACATAACCGTTTGTTGTGCAATCTTTAATATTTGGACATTGATATGCACAACTGACGAAAGTTGTTTTAGGACTAGTGTATAGACTTCAGTGTTAACTTTATTTTGAAACAATGAACAAACAAACAGCCAAATGTGGGAAAGCCAAGTAAGATGCACTTAACAGGTTAACTCTTCATGTCTGTTCAGTAAGTTGGACAGTATGAATGTGAATTTGGCATAAGTCGTATACACAGACACCAAGCAGTACACATCGTGACATCAGTCATGTCAGTTTAAATACTACTGACAAAAAAACTTTGTCAATATACCTTAATAATTTTGCTTACTATATTAAGATATGTAGTAAATCTACACAAGACAAAACCTTCTTGCATGCATCGTAATCATTGTTGTTCTTTGTATGAAGGTTACATTTTGGACTTGAACATAAATGGTGGAATATTTCTAAGACGTCATAAGAATTATCAAGGGAAACTTTGAAGGTTTTAGCACCAGTTTAAGTTAATTACTGCCAGATATTGACCAACTTTGCTAGCTGAACATATGTGATTATCATTTTTGAATCTGCTAGTCTGGTTTTTTTTTTATTTTTTTTTTGTTTTCTTTTGTTTTGTTTTGTTTTTTTTTGTTTTGTTTTGTTTTTTTGCATTTAAGTTTCTAGTACATCGTAAATGATTTCTAGTGATCATTTACATGAAAATGAAATAACACCTACTTTACACAATTCTTTGGTAGACTAGATAGTGATCAATATACGCACTGAAAAGTGTAGTACTGAACAACATATACATGTAGTTGTGGCTATAGATATCATGCAACAGAAGGTCAGAATGTGAAATAGTTGTTGTTGAAGGCAAGCAGTTACAAAACATAGTTATACAAGGGGATTTGTTGTATTGAATGATTAGTTTTTTCATAAATGCCCTTTTAAGCCTGGAGGTTGAATGTAAGCAAAGCAGGTTCAAATGCACATATTTGAAACATTATTGAAATACCGGACAAGAAAAATTATAAAAAAAAAATGTTTCGCTCGCTCTTAAATTCAAGAATATTTGAGGCGAAAAATTTAAAATTAAAAAAAAAATTGCTCGCTCGCTCCATTTTTTTTGGCCAAAATCTCGAAGAACTACTAATTAATTTGGTGTGGCATAATGGTGAATGAAAAGATATGGAGTAAATGCACATGAGACAGTCTCTACAAATAAATGGTATAATAAGCATAATTACGTCTGACATTTTACAATATTTCTTCCATCTTCCATTTCTTAAAGGCGATTACGATAATAATGCTTATTTGTGTTTTCTACTATTTCAAAGATTTGCATGTGTGTTTTAACTTGCTTTGATATTCTATCACCTACTTACTTTTATCACACCAAGTTTACTCACAATCGGGAAAATCAAAGTTGGTTTATCTTTATCTGTTTTATACTGTCATTGCAGAAACTAAATTCACAGTAATTTCGGCATTTTTATTCAAACCACAGGAATTCAAAGAAGGTCCCATTACTATTTTTAAAATCTGTTTTTGCTACGATTTTTTCATTCGTTTTTTTTCACACCCCTGCTTTGCGGGCGGTATATTAATTATGTTGTCCCTTCGTCCTTTCGCCTGTCCTTCGGCCAGTCCGTCTTTTTGTACCCAAAAGCTGGTATCCGCTATTCCTCCTTAACCATTTATTGGAATTTCATGCAACTAATGCAGGAGTTTTATTACATGTTGTAAATGTGCACTACGCAATTAAATTTCCAATATTTCCATTTTTTTCTCAGAATTTCAACACGTTTTGGACTTTGCCATTTTAGCTTGATGCAAACCATATGGTGACCTCCTTGTATCCACTACTTCTCCTAAACCGCTGATTCGAACTTCATAAAACTTATGTAGGAGTTGCATTACATATTCTAGATGTGCACCACGCATATTTTTTTTCAATATTCCTTTTTACAGATTTTTGACATTGTCATTTTAGCTCCTTTAGCTCAACGGAAACCATATGGTGATCAACTCGTATCCACTACTCCTTAACCACTGATTGGAATTTCATGAAATTTATAGAGGAGTTAAATTCCGTATTTTAGAGTTGTAGATATGCACTACATGTTTTGTTTTCCAATTTTTTTTTCTGATTTTTTACATGTTTTGCACTTAGTCAATTTTGGACTTTTTTCCTCAATGCAAACAATATGGTGACCACCTGGTATCCACTACTCCTCCTAAACCACTAATTGGAATTTCATGAAACCTATGCATGAGCTTTATTACATGTTGTAGATGTGCACTACACATTTTATTTTCTAATGATTCCATTTTTTCGAGAATTTTGACATGTTTGGGCTTTGTCAATTTAGCTTGATGCAAACCATATGGTGACCACCTGATATCCACTACTCCTCCTTAACCACTGATTTGAATTTCATAAAACTTATGCAGGAGTTGAATTACATATACTAGATATGCAATTTGCATTTTGTTTTTCAATAATTCCTTTTTTAACAGATTTTTTTTACATGTTTAGGACTTTGTCATTTTAGCTCTTTTAGCTCAGTGGAAACCATATGTTGATCACCTGGTACCAACTACTGCTCCTTAAACACTGATTAGTATTCATGTTGTCCGTCCGTCCTATCGTCAGTCCGTCTTTTTATACCCAAGAGCTGGTATCCACTACTCCTCCTAACCCACTTATTGGAATTTCATGTTTTAATGTGCACTACGCATTTTATTTTCCAATAATTCCATTTTTCCAGAATTTTAACATGTTTTGGACTTAGTCATTTTATCTTGATGCAAACCATATGGCGACCCCCCTGGTATCAACTACTCCTTCTTAACCACTGATTGGAATTTCATTTAACTTATACAGGTGCTTAATTATATATTTAGATGTGCTCTACGCATTTGTTTTTCAGTAACTCCTTTTTTTTTTACAGATGTTTGACATGTTTTTGACTTCGTCAATTTTGGTGTTTTTGCTCAGTGCAAACCATATGGTTACCACCCGATATCCACTACTCCCGAAAGAATGGAATGGAATTTCATGAAACTTATGCAAGAGCTTAATCATATGTTGTAGATGTGCACTACCCATTATATTTTCCAATAATTCCATTTTTTTTTCAAGAATTTTGACATGTTTTTAGCTTGATGCAAACCATATGGTGATCACCTAGCCTAGCATTTACTACTCCTCCTAAACCACTGATTTAATTTCATAAAACTTATGCAGAAGTTAAATTACATATAGTGGATATGCACTACGCATTTTGTTTTTCAATAATTCCTTTTTTACAGATTTTTGACATGTTTTGGACTTTGACATTTTAGCTCTTTAAGCTCGATGGAAACCATATGGTGACCACCTGGTATTCACTACTACTCCTAAACCACTGATTGGAATTTCATGAAACGTATACAGGAGCTCAATTACATATTGTAGATGGCACTACATGTTTTGTTTTCCAATAATTCCTTTTGTTTCCAGGTTTTTGACATGTTTTGGACTTTGTCATTTTAGCTCTTTTTGCTCAATGCAAACAAGGTATCCACCACTCCTTGACCATTGATCAGATTTCATGTATTTTATGCTGGACCTTTATTACATATGGATATGCACTATAAATGTTGTTGTCAAATAATTCCATTTCTCCAGATGTTTAAGAAAATTCAGAGAGGACGGGGGTATCCGTTGCATACTAGGCCACAGTAACCCTAGTTTGTTTTTTTTCTCCAAAAATACTATAGCTTGTTGTAATCACGTCACAGTTGTTTTTGCAAAAATCTAATTATGTCAAATCCTTGTTTGTCGCTTTTAGAAATAAGTATTTATGTGACGATAATGTTTTTGTTTGTTTTTTAGTTTAAATTTCTGAAAGCTGATAAAGCACATCAAAGTTGTTTATCAATTAAGATGAAGAAAATTATATTGTCTATGAGCACAGAACCACAGTAATTATGTCTGATAATAAATTAAGAGGGCATTATGCCATTCATTACAACGAAAAGACATCAGAAAACACCCACAATGGCTCAAAACTTCAATCATAGGTCACAATGCATCAGGTAACTCCGGAACAAAAACACGGTGATATCAAGATGACAAACAACACTAAAAACGTAGTTCTTTTGCTTGGTTTTATCGGGTATGAAATGAGAGTTTGTCTCGTATGCATCTACTCGTTATCCCTTCACTGATTTTTACAAATGAAAAACAAAAGATAAATGTTAACATCGACAGAAAGTCAGGAAAACTGTACTTGGTACCGCAAAACCAAAGATAGCGGTAGGGTTAAACTGGCTTTTTTCGCTTGGAACTAAAACTTCGTTTGTTTTTCGGGTTTCCTGTAGTATAAAAAACCCAATAAAGGAAAACTGCTTACTAATATACCACTATATTCACGATGAAGGGAATGAGACAAAGCATAATGAGGAAAGATGGGTTAGCGAGTGCTTGCCGCCAAAATTCAGGCTTGCTCAAGGAGTTTAATTCCAACCCTATGTAAAACGTTTAGCAGGAATATCTGACTGATCTTTTAGGAATTATTCTATCAATAGCTAAAATACGGGTGACATCACTGACAAGAAAAACTTTTTACTCGTTAAAAATGCCTATTTTTTTCTTATTGTATTTGATATTTCAGCAGATATAAGTAACTGCAGTTGCTAATATTCACCGATTGTTCTGCATTTTATAACAAAAAACTGTTGAAATATTATTTAAGTACATAGATGTTAAAAATCTTTTTTTCTGCTGTATTACCTTCTCCGTGTAATATATATACAATACCTTTTTGTCCAAGTCAAAAGTATGTTGATGAAAATAATAAGACATTATAACGATTAGTTAAACAGCATTTTTAAAGACTCACCGGAAAGATAATTCCAAACCAATGGTACAGGAAGACAAAGTTGGTGATAAAAAATCTGGAAAACTAAAAAAACCTGACTGTTGCGATTAAAAAAAAAAATAGCGAAATATTGTACAGAAATCCTTTATACGCTAGAAATAATCAATTCAAACAATATGGAATAAACAGAGAATTCTTATATTACCATGTTTATACATATATATGTTTCATTGATTTATTAGCTTCTGTGAATTTGAATTGAAGACATATAGACTTCGAACCAATTGATTGTATAAAAATATGTAAAATTCGATTTCATTAATTCATAAGTAAAGTGTCACCTCACATTACAGTTTGTTTTCTTTGGGTGCCTTTAAATAGGAAAGTACAAGAAATTGTAGCATATTGTAGCATACTTATATATGAATATCTCATTTAATAGATACAACTCTAAATGTGCATGTATATATGAACTTTGCAGGACATGAAACTAATAAGATCTTATACGAGACCATATTAAAGTAAGTGAGAACCGAACCGTCAATCTAAAAAGATAAGGGATACCGAGTGAAACGAGGGAAAAAGATGTAGAATTTCTCACACAAGTGGGCGATATCGCGAAAGAGACGTAGAATTTCTGACAAAAGCGGAAGATATCCCCATCTTAATTTAAGGTGGAACGGGGGTATAAAATATTGTCAGATAGAATTTTCTGATATTTTCATGATTTACCCTTTGTCATTAGAGCATACGAAAAATAAAATAAAAATAAGGGGTCACCGGCCATATAAGAATGAAATATGAAATGTAAAAATCTGCTATTTTGGTTGAAATAATAGGGAAAATTAGTGAATTCTAACAAAATTTAAATTATTTTAGTTACATCAGATAGATTTTTTTTAAAAAATTGGTAAATTAATAGCTTATAAACTGTCCTTCAATTTCCATGAAAAAAAATTGGGGGTCTACGAACTTATTTTATGAATAAATCACGAAAAACACATTTTCCCTATTATTTCTATGCAAATTATCTCCCCTTAATTGAACTGGAGTTAGCTGAATGGTTCGATATTCTGCATGGTCACGCAATAAAAGTGGCATATTTCATCAAACTTAACTATTACAAGACATTGGAAATGGTTTCGACAACGTTCCCATAGTGAATTCCATTTTTTTCACATGCGCAATTTTAAACTCCCGTACTACCTTAAGTCGAGTGTTAGAACCTATTTCTTCCATAAAATATAACGAACAAACTAAAGGAAAGTAAAACTTGCCATTCCTTGTGGATTTTCCAACTGTGACGTCAAATAATTCACGGAGTTTATTATGTAAACAATTATGACGTCGAATAAATCGGAAAGTTGGATTAGACGTTTACCCGTGCAAGACAGCTTCATGCGACCCTGTCTTCTATGTGCCGACTTACACGGGAAACAGCCATTTATGGAAGAACTTAAATTCTTCGACAGGGTCGCCCCTCATATGAGAAATGGCTTGTCCAAAATCAAAGATGTAGAAATCGAATATACCAGGTGCGAAAGTGATATTATATGATTCGATGTAAGCGTCTTGTTTAACAACAGACTGTAATCATTAAATGTTGGCACTGTGGTTTTCGGAGAATGTAAACATACACAAAACACGCTTACAGAGTTACACCCAGATTGTGCATTCAGAAAGACTTAAGATTCTGAAAATTTGGCAATTTATACATTTTTTTCGTATTAAAAGTAAATATGGAAATATTGTCTCCTAACCAGACCCGTATTACTCCATAATTAAATGGATCATTTATAGTAAAAACAAATGGGTTAAGTCGATGAGAGATTTTTTTCAGAGAAAACTGATGTTTACTCTCAATTTGTGGAACTATTCCCAATTTCAATTTTAGCCTTGTAATGAATTTCCATTATCCTACAGGTATGGCCATAGATAATTTATTATATCTCTCAACCAGACTGAATTCCATTATATAATGGTGAAAAGGTTCACGCACTTCTTTGGCTCACATTTTTATAACCCATGTAAATGTTTTACGCTAGCCGAACAAAGAGAATCTTACTGCATGATATTTTATGGTTTTTATTGAAAAATTAAAATATAAATGATATGTTGTACACGATCTAAAGACATCTTGATAATCACTTCCGTAAAGGCACAATGAGATATTTACTTGATAACATCAGTTTAAATATACAAACACACACACATACATGTACACACAAACAAACATTTGCATTTCAGAATTTCTGCATCGTTGTTAGTTATATCACAAATTAAATTATACTTCTCCATCACCAAAAACATAGTTATCTTTGTTACGGGAAGCAGGCGAGTCTTTTAAATCTCTTGTTTCTGAATTATTAGCAGTAATAATTTGTGGATATATATTAGTTTTTGGTTCCTCATCTGCTGCAATAACACTTGCATAACTTGGTGCAGCCATAGCACTTGTATAACTTGGTGATCGCCTGAGTGATGGATCTTTCCGCTGTTCATTTAATGTACCATTAGCGGCTTCGACTGCTTTGTTTTTAGAAGAACTATTTTCATCTATGAATTTCTTGTCACGATCCGTATGATTTTCGGATTGATTTTTTATTGCAAGAGGTCGTTTCGCCTTTATAGCTCTGTAATTAAATGAAATATATGTTAGCATAAAGCCATCAAAAGTTCTTAGTCATATCCGAAAGATAGATGAGTATGATTAGTAGAGTCTGGAGCAGATGTGGAGTATGTTTTGTCTTTGTGTCTCTTAAGGGAGTATGAGTGTCAGTTTTCCGAAGCATTCGATATCCTCGGGTTTGAATGTTTTTGCACATTGATCATAATTTCTTGGACGTAGGTTATTTTAAATTTATCAAATTAAATGTAAAAAAATGATGAAATTCCAATTATATTTTCATAAATTTTAAAAGTTAAATGCAAACCGAACCATCAGTCTAAAACGAATAATCCAAGGATAATGGCGACATCGAATAAAAAAGAGAAACAGACAAATCATGAGTATGCCACAGAAGGGAAAAATGAAAACTCACACAAATACAAAGATGAACAACACGGGCCCAATAAAAACCTAGGTGAGATCAGGTGTGAGCATCTCTTGCCTCTTATAAGAATAGATAGGTAGCCAACAGAAAAAGAACAGAATTCTTGGGAGGACCGTTTCCGGCGGAAATTTGACGTCTTATATATAAAGTATTTTTTTTTCTTAAAATTATGGATCATTTAAGCTTTTTGAAAACAAAAGGTAAAAGTTTTCATTCTAATTACATTTTTCTAAAATTCATGCTCCCTTTACAGCTTTGTGTATGTAATTCCGTTATTTGTCTAAATACATCTGTGCTGCTAGAATAGCAAAGTATTATAAGGAAACTTCATCAGACAGAAATCGTCAATCAAACATCCCTCAAATACTGATATAAGTTAGGAAATAAACATTTAGAATACAAGAATGATTGGTACATCAAAGATAAAAAACTTTAAAAACTCGAACGTTATATATTCTATTGCTTTTTGTTTTACCGTGTATTTGTAGAGGCTTTGTCTTATGTGCGTTTACTCCATAGTCTTCTTTGCTGACTGTAAGCAATTTTCTTTATTTCATACTGTCCCCTATCCATGACAATTAAAGATATGGGTGTAGAGACGTTCGGTTCTAGCATTGCATTCCGCTCTAAACGGTGCTAGGGGCTGTCTTGAACTTACTATGATGTATAACCAAAGCTCATTGTCGAAGGCCTCAAAGTTACATTAAGATAAAGAACAACAATAAAAGCATCGATTAATTGTTTTGTCTGCCATGTAATTGTAGAGACTTTGTCTCATATGCATGTACTTTATATCCTTTCATTATTCATTTATGACTTTAAGTATAAATATTGTCACCACTGGATGTATAGCAGAATGAATGAAATAATCAGCACCCTTTAAAACTAATAATTTTTAAAAATTCTTTATATACAAAACATAACGCATAAGACACTTATGTTTGATTATATAAAGTACAAGATGCTGTAATTTACGAATTTAGCTGTCAGTGAACTTAAATAAACCAGTGTTTATTTTGCCAGACATGCAAACACGTAAATTAATTTGCAGGAGGAGCATTTTTCAATTACGTTTTGTCATGCACAATTAACCGTGCAACTCATTACACAGACAAATTCTCGATAAAACAATGCGTTTGTGTTTTACAAAAAAAAAAATCGTGCTGCTTGCACTGAAAAAAGTAAGAATTTTTATCATATAACTCACCCTAATTCTCTGTTTAGCTTCCTTATTTTTAACAGCGCAAGGTCTAATTCATGCTTTGCTTTCCAAAGTTGTGTTTCACAAAGAGGATCTTTGCATCTATGCTTTTTATGCAAATCAATGGCCTCCATTATTGTCTGTTCAAATGTTAAAGATTTGCCCATACTCTGCAAAAATGAAGATTATTGTCATTATACTAGGTATGCAAACTGGTGATTACGAAAAATTCAATTGATAACGTTGCAGTTTCGATCAAAACGCTTCTTTCTTGCTTCAATCATATATGCTTGTTGAATGTGACTTCCCCTTTCAAACATCAAGGATTACGTTTTGTGATTTTTCAAAAAAAAATTCATGGCATATTTAAAGTGCATATTTACATTGATGAAAGTCTTCAAGGTAATACAGGATTTTATAATTTTCAGAGATGTTAGAGAGCCTGTGTTCGATACAGTAACCTCCTTGATAGAGCTCGGTTGCTCACAAAGAGGTTACTTAACCAAGGGGTACGTTACCCAAAACTTGAAGCTATCCCTCCAGAAGTTTTACGGTTGACATCACCATCGTGTGGACCGCTATGGGATATCTGTTTCCCAGATGACAACATATATTTCCCTTTATGCTTAATTGTTGTTTCCTCTACAGGATTTGACTTTACTACCGGATTTGACATGTTCAACAAGGCGGGTGTCTTATATGAAGAACTAGATGCTTACTCTACCCGTGCACCTGATCGCACCAATGGATTTTTATTGGGTCCGTGTTGTTCATTTGTGTGTGCGTGTCTTCGTTTTTCTTTTCTGTGCCGTACTCGTTTTGTGTCTTTGTTTCTTTATTGTTTCCGATGTTGCCATTGTCCTTGGATTATTCGTTTTGGATTGACGGTTCGGTTGTCATTTACTATATTATTCCAGAATGATCTCTATAAACTTGTATAAATCTGATGAGTTACAAATGGATGAATTTGAGTTATGTAACGTCTTTGCGTTCCGTCATCTGATGTTTTTGCTTTTGCCTTGTCTCTGGATTTGAGTTATGTAATCTTGTTCTTTGCTCCTTCGGTATTCTACTGCTGTTGTTTTGAGATATGGAGCTGTCCAAATATTTTCCTGAATATTTTCAGAAAAAAAAATCTTTTATCCATGTAGTTAAATAGTACCAAAAACATGAAAAAATATGGCCCTTTTTTCATTAGCACGAAATAATAAAGGTAATTGAAAATGTTTAAAAAATGATGGCGAATACAATGTAAAAACAGAAGAATCCAATAAAGAAAAGGAAGGGTGATGTTCTATACGCTATTTTTTATTAAACATCTGATTAATGTAATACTTACAAGGCTAACTAAAGCACAACATCCACATTTGTCATATTGTTTTAAACATTTTCTACCAAATCGGAAATATAAATGTTCCATAAGCAGTAGTATAGCTCCTAATGCAATTCCAACTGCCAATAGAATAAAGGCACTGGAAAAATTGAGGATATCAAGTTGATCACTTCTTTGTTTTTGGTTGGTTTTAGAATGACATGCACCTGCTAACCAAAATTTCCGCAATCGTCCAAGTTCTCCTGCAAATAAACAAAAAAAACATGGAATTTTGTGTCTTATATTTCCTCATTTGCTTGATAAAAAATTAATTAACCTTTAAGAGACAACCATTTAATAAAATGCAACACCATAAATTTAAATATAACTCAACTTTGTCGGGCAACGGATCGTAGTGTTTCTAACAGTACTCTGCTTGATATGTTATACTTGTTGACAACCCCACATCCATGGCAAAAAATGATGTAAAACAGGGGATGGATGTAGCGTTGTTCAAAATTTTGCAAGAATAATTCAACTTAAACCAGTGCCAGCGGCCGTTTTGTACTTACTATGAGGTAAGTGTGTTTGTTGAAGGCCTCATGGTGACTTTAAGATGAAGAACAACAATGAAGCGTTATTCCATTTGCTTAATCTTACCATGTATTTATATGGATTTTGCTCCATGTACATTTACTTCATATCACTTTATTTGTGTATCAATAGTGGGCTTTTATTTACTGAATTAATAAAAATACAAAAAAAGAGAAAATACCGAAGTTGCATAAAAACATTAAATTCGTTATGCTGTACAAGTGTTTCAAGAAGTAACCTCTCATCAGCCGCATTAAAACCAACTAATATGGATAGCCTTAATCCAACAGTAGTCCAAAAAGAAGTACTCATTTCCAAAAATATCGAAAAAGGAAGCCAAATCTAGTACCAAGGACATCTACCGAGTGCCACACACGGAATGGAGCCCCAGTATTTGAAAGTGGTTAGAATTTTGATAAAAAACAGTAAATTTCAATAACACACAAGGTAAAATTTTCATGTAAGACAAGTCCGACTATTGAGCATGTGAATACCCTCAAGGACCTCTGGTCAACTAGAAGTGGCATCGGCTCATTGGTTCAAAATACCAAAAAAATATCGAAATTGCATAAAAAAAGTTAACTTCGTAATGCTGTAATGTGTTGAAAGGAGTAACCTCTCAACAGCAGCATTAAAATCAATTAATATGGAAAGCCGTAAAAAGTTTTATCATCCTTCCCCATGATTATATCACCTTGTAGAGCTTTTCCGCAAAATCCATATCTGGTTGACCCGGATATATCAGGAGTTGATCTGGATATATCAAGGTATTCTCCCAAAGTTTCAAAGGCAATAACTTTTTTTCCAAGGTTTCAAATGAAATAAAATGGCTAAAAATAAACATCTGTTGCATTTACTCTTTCCGATTAGGTATTCAAAACAGAATCATAATTACACATATAGATAAACTAGACGTCAGAACAATTGTAAAAACTGGGTCGTTGATATATCGTTCAGGGCTTTACGTTTTCACATTATGACGTCATAAATGCTAAAAGGAACTTCAGAATTGCGTAACTACCAAAGATTTCTGAAAAATTCAAAATCGACATTTTTTAGAGTATTTCGGTCAAAATATTCATTCAGTTACAAAACCTTTGCCAATAAAATGATAAAAAAATATATAAACATGTTTTTAAGCTTAAAATTGTTGAAAAGGTGAGTATGACATGTATTCCGAAATTCCTGCGCAACTTTGGGAGAATTTGAAACCTCAATTCAATAATTAGAAATCTAAAATACAAAATAAAGGATGATAAACAAGTTATCGGGCTTTTGATAGCTGATGTATTGTCAAATATCACCCCGCTCGCAAGAATATGAAGCCTGGGGCTTGGTCGCTACGCTCACTCGCCCCCTGTGCTTCATATTCTGGCTGGCGGGTTGATATTGTAAGATACATAGCTGTCAAGAGCCCGATAACATATACATATCATGCTTAGGAGGGAATTGTTCAAAATACAAGTCGAGAGATGTTATATTTCCGATGTCCAACGGACTAAGGAAATTGCATCTGGTATTTTTGGCAAATATCTCCTCCAAACATGGTTCTACCGATTGACTCTATGTGAAACGCATAGGTGACGTCATGTTTTTCTTCTAAAAAGTGACAATTTTTTTCATACCAATACTTCACAATTTGATTTTAAATGCAATGGTTTTGTCAAAAATACCCTGGTAGTCGACCGAGCAAAGTGGTGCATTCTCTATAAAAGGTAAATTTTAAAAAAAATCGCTTGTTTAAGGGTATCGTTTCACACTTATTATGAGTAGTTCTGTAATACCATTATAATAATAGATGCTTGTAAAATTTGTCATTTTTATCTAAAACGTATCAAAGTAACGTATGAAAGTGGTATCTTTATTGAACAGTATCGCATAAATTCTCAAGATGACCATGGTCTGTTCGTTTCGATTTTCTCAGATCATTTAACAATAAGCCCAAAATTGCTTTTCCAAAATTCAATGAATTAAAAAAATCTGATCTAGCCTTTTGCGCCATGTTAGTTTAAAACTATGATCTCTTTGAAACAACAGTGCAATAACGAAATTATTGAAAAGAATTGAGGGAAAAATCATTACCATCTTCTTGCAGATCAAGTATTATATTATCCACCTCTGTGATAAGATCAGGGTCAGTTACTTTTGGAAACCCTACACCGTATCCTGTCATAGCATACCACTGTCCCACTGTTCTGAGGCT
The DNA here is from genome assembly GCA_002080025.1 of Modiolus philippinarum. Classification (NCBI taxonomy): domain Eukaryota; kingdom Metazoa; phylum Mollusca; class Bivalvia; order Mytilida; family Modiolidae; genus Modiolus; species Modiolus philippinarum. Next base: position 148,729 of record MJUU01008583.1, on the reverse strand, counting down.
ACAATCAGGGTCTATCCCGACTTGGTATTCCAAGGGTGTTGCATCATAGATAAAGGCGTTAATTTCTCTGAAAACAGTCATAATTATGTACCTATTATGTAAGGTATCTGCAGTTGATTAAAATACCTACCGGTAGGAGAATTTAAACAATAAAAACTAAGACAGTGGTTAATATGATATGNAAAATTTAAAAAAAAAAAAAAAAAAAAAACTAAGACATTTTTTAATATGTTATGTCGGACAATTCATAGAATGAAATTGTCCAAAAACAAAATCGAAGACTGAAAAACACGCCCCTTTTTCTGGAAAGGGTGAGGACAGGAACCTGACATCAAGACGCGGGCTTGAACCGTATGATCTATATCAGTTCAGTTATGGTGTCCTTATGCATGAAAGAATTTCTCATATGGATGCACTATCATGCTTAAAAATTTTTGCATTTTTAAATTTTTGTTATGTCAAATTATTATTCTGATCACCAGTTCATTTTGCCAACATTTCATGACTTGATTATGTCTCGATGAGTGCACGTGGTTGTTTAAATGTTGTGATTGTCTTCTGTTAGTCTTTTTGTCGGGCAACGGATGACAGCGATTGTAAGAACACTTTGCCAGGCAATTTTATTTTTGTTGACGATCCCGAATCTATGGGTACATAGTCATGAATTCCGCTCAAAAAGGTGCTAGGTGCCAACTTGTACTTACTATGAGGTATGAGCAAAGCTCATTGTTTGAGGTCTCATGGTGACTTCAAGATGTAGAAAAGAATAAAAACAACACAAAAATCGTTGTTCAATTGTTTTTTTACCATGTATTTGAAGAGACTTTGTCTCATGTGCATTTACTCCATATCCCTTCATTGCATATTAAGGATGTCTTAAGAAACATCATACTAAAATTTGATAATAATCCATACACTAGAACCAAAGTTATTTTGGCCACTGACGCCAACGAATCAGACGTATGATGAACAGTAAATTTCATTATGCTGTACACCTGTTTAGAGGAGTAATCTCTCAGCAGCATTAGAATCAAGCACTAAAATCCAATATCGAAAAAGGAGCCTAAAATCCAGTACTAAGGACCCCATCAGATGCAATAAACGGAATGTAGTCTAAGTATATTGGAAGGGTAAAAATTTTGATAAAATAGTAAATTTCTGTAACGCAAAAGGTAAAATTTTCATGTCAGACAAGTCTGACTACTGAGCTTATGAAACCCTCGAGGAATGTGTTTTATTCACTTTTAATCTTGACATTTGCGTTAATAAAACTATATTTTTAATTAACAATTTTTAACATTCCAAACATACATTTCCATTTTCGTTATAGAAACCAAATCGTGATTATGCATTAGGACTCGCTGACTTAAAAGTCAACGTTACTTATATATGTTTATTTATAATCATAACGTGGTCGGTTTGTGGAGCATAAAGTTTGGCAACCTGATTAAAAAGTAAAAAAATTACAATCAAAAGCAACATTCATTCATGCAAATAGTTTTCTTGTAATCATTACGACTCATTCAGTACTGAAAAGAGCTATACTGGAAAACTGAGGAAAAATTCCCAGCTAAATGAAAATCTTTTCATTTTAAAATGCATACATAATTTCATATTTTATAATATTGTATCTTTAAGTTGTTTGTATAGCTTTTAGCATCAGTACTGTAAAATATGTTTAAATTCAATATCGTAATATGATTACCACTATCGGCTAAGTGCGAATCTACGAGATCATTATTATAGTCAAGCAATAAATGCGATTGCTGAAAAAAATCATTAGTACTGTAATAAACATTTTTGATTTTATTACAGTAATAATTTCTTTATCGGATCGCATCTATTGTTTAGACTGTAATAATGATCTCATCGATTCGCACTTGGCAGACAGTGATTACAATATAAGAATATTTGTACTTACTGTGCTTTCAGGGCTTTTATGGCATCTTTGACACTAACTTGGTTGTATTGTGACATATATTTGAACATGCCTGGTTGCGTTTCGCGGAGATTTTCTTCCGTGCTTCCATCTGGAACTGTGGCAAATTTGAAAGGCTTTGGTTTGTGTTTATATGGAGTTGTAAGCTGTTTGTTAAAAATAGCAAATGTCTGATAATTATGTCTTATCTAAAATGTACTTTTGTAAAATGGCAATGTGATCAACTTGTTAGTGTGTTCTTGAGTAAATAGTGTAATAGTTTTCACAGTTTTTTCCCGTTTAATCAATTCTTTTAAATATAACAGTGGAACAATCTTTTAAGCACTAAATAAGTAGCATTTTATTTTTGAGATTTTGATACATGTACAATGATTTTTAACTTTTATATAGATAATTGTGTTGCACACAGCACTATATAATTTGAAAGATAATATATTGGTAAAGTGAACTGCAAAGGTAGAATATTTATGATTCCGAATGCCAACACCGATGAAAATCGTTTTTCATACGTGATAGCATCAGGATACACAGCTACGACTGGAATTGAACCCATGCTTTATTGTCATCTATGCCAACACCGCTTCCCGCATTATATTTTGACGCTCTAGACCGCATGGCCATCTAGGCTGCATAAAAAGATAGCTTTCGGTAACCGCCGGATCATTACCCTTCGTACGAAATCTAGAGTTGTATGAAAGAAAATATTGGTTCAAATCCAGTCGTAGACCTTGCTTGATTTTCCGATGCAAACAGGTATTAAAAGTTGATTTTCATCACTGCTGGCATTCGGAATCACAGATTCTGCCTTTGCAGCTCACTTTACCAATACGTTTTGAATGTTATTTAGTACCAGTGCACTCAATGTAAAGTATCTTAATACGTTACATGAAAACTTGATCTGTCTTTGAATGAGATCCACTCTCAATAAGCATACAAACATTTATAAAATGTGCCAGAATGATTACGGAATCGTTAAGTAGCAAATACATTTTTGTATCAATTTTTTTTTAAATATCATAACACTTATTCAATTTTTCAATTATACAATAAATGTGGGCAAAAAATTCAAATATCACATTCCTTCAAATAAATATATACTATAATGAAAACTCTTACTCTCCAATCTTGAATTCCTGAAATATTGTGATAAGACTCCTTTGTTATCATAAAGGCTGCAAGGTTTGCAGTGTAGCTGGCGAGAAACACCAAAGCAAACAAGGCCCATACGTTTCCAAGGAAACGACTCGATACACCACGTGGATTGTCAGTTGAAACAGCTGCGCCGAAAAGCATGGCCCAAATTAACCAAAATGACCGGAACAGTGAAAACTTGTGTTCTGTAAAAGATTATAAATGTAAAAATTCTATTTCCTGCACCATTACAGACCCCAAAAAGGCAACTATGTATTTCTGTTACATTTATTTCATTACCATTAAAACAAAATTCAAAAGTACGTTACGTATTATTCATCATTATTGTATGTTGCTTTGGCAACAATTAAATTATTATATTATAAGTCATCGGAGGGGCGCACAAATGTGTGTTTCGCCCACATTCTGTCTGAATGTAGTAACACAATAATGCACACCTTGAGTATATAATAAAAGGCTTCAGGAGACTGTGACAGTCATTGAAAGCATGAAGTGCTAAAGAAGGACGTAGTGGTATTGCAAGTATGCCATAAGATTTGGTAAATCTTGAAATATGAAACGATAAAATACCAAGTTTATGCATATTGGATGTATTGTAACTTCTTTTGATACTTTACATGTGAAGAGCTTAGTATTACAAATTGAATTCCTTTTATTTTTTACCTAAAATTTACCTGGTAGTTACCTCGCAATGGCGTTTTTCCTTGATCTAGACCTGCAGGACTTAACCATTCAAATATAAATATAGAAGCCCCGATGGAATGGACACTGAAAACTAAAATCAAGCACCAAGCTGGATAATCGTATGGCTCTGAAATTTAAATATTACAGATATTAAAATATAATTGCACAAAAAAATATGTTTTTATCACCAATGATCAAAACATCTATTATATATAATAGCCGAAATGTTTCTAATATGTTTCTGAAGTTGAACAAAGCATATATAAACCCTTATACGACAAGGGCACTGAAACACTCATTTCTCATAGTTTTAAAATAAAGGGGTTTTTGGCCTAATAGACAAGCAAATCATCTTTCTCTTCACTTAAACGTAACTCCCTGCCGTCTTGAAATCCTAGTGAGGACACTGGAACATCATTCCAACGTTACTAGTAACCTATATTCATGTAATCATTAGTGCTCAATCTTGAATAAAAAAATAGTAAACAGATGAATAGCCACAACAATTACAAAAAACAGGATAACAGTAAACAAGACTAACTAAATTAAGAAAATACCACAGTTACTGAATGTTTAGCCAGGCAATGAACATTAAAGGTTCATTTCGGCATTTGGAACAGCTCCATATTCTATTTCCTTTGTTGTTGTGTTTAGGCAACAGGACATAAAGCTGTTCCGAGTGCACCGTGAAAATATTCTAGTCAATTGTATTGCTACATATTTAACAACTCAAACTCTGCAGTATTATATTACTCACATGAAAACTCTGAAAACTAGAAACCGTAATTTACCAAACTGCTTGATGTTGTTCTATTTATTTTAGTGAACCTATATTTATGTTGTACAATAAACTCAATTCAATAAGGTGCATATAGTTACCGTATTTCAAAGGACAACAATATTTTTCAAAACATTACATAACACCATTTTATATTATTATTATCAAACTTCACTTAAATTTGTTTTTGATTTTTGTTTTATTTTTAAGGATTTTTTTTCGCAGTATTTTTCATCAAGTCACAAAATTGAGAAAAGTTGCGAAAATTCTATCTTCTTGAAATATTTTGATTAATTCGATCAATACCTACAATTGAATTCCTATTATTTTTTGGGATTATTGAACTTGGTTCTTTCCTTCATTTTTTTCCCGCAACACTTATCTAAGAAAGTTGATCAGACAATTACTCCCGAGCAAAGATTCCACCTGGTTATTTAATTTGTCTTTGTTGTTTCCATTCGTGTTACGTTCGAATTGTCGTGTTTCTTATCTCTTCATATATTCATAAGTAAATTTATTAATTATAATTTATGTATTAGTCACCTAGCACTGCTGTGGGAGATACTTCCCCCTTTGTTAATGAAACTACAATTGTCGTCCCTGTTTCTAAGTACGGCATAGTAAATTCAACAGCTTGACTTCTTCTAGGTGTTATTTGTAGCGATGTAATAGCCATATCAGCCTTGTTTTCTTGTAACAGCTTAATTAAACCATTCCAATCTCCATTCTGAAATAGTCAGATGAAACAGCTTTTATTTCTGGTAACTTTTAATGCCTCACAATCATAAAAGATTCGGGGTCTGTCTGTCTGTCTGTCTGTCTGTTTATCAACATAAGCCTTCTCGTTGGTACCAGAATACTGAGCACGCGACTTTGGCCCTGACATGTGTACAACTACATATTTGAAAATACAATGATAGCAATGCACGCTCAATTTGATATCCTTACTAACAAATCACAGTTATTCTAATCCTTTTTTACTTAAAGATCAAAATTAACGGAAAATGGGGACGAAAATTGAATTAAAATCAGTGTATTAGCTTGTGGAGTAAATGACGGTAATAACAAAATTACCAAACAGAATTGTCAGAGCTGAAATTCAAAGGACAGAAGGACAAAGCTGGTGCAAAACCGCCTGAAAATTTGTTAACTGCAATGGTCATGACTTAGTAAGTACAGGCATTTTTAAAGAAATGCTAGGTTAATACTCCCTTCCATTTCGGTATTGTTCTGAAGCTACTCAACAGATACTGCTCTTTAAATGTCTTGAACAGTGAAAGATATATTCATCCCAGTACTGAGTAAACTAGAGGCTCAGAGACTGAGCCAGTATTGCTCACCTGAAAAAAAAAGCTACTATGCCATACATGACCAAAAAAATATGTTTTTTCACCAATGGGGTCTAACGTATAGTTATGTCATCCATCGGCACCTATTGAAATGAGTAATTTTTGCAAAGGACCTGCTATACATTTAGTTCAACTTGCTCTTCGGTTTAATTTGCTTCAGTGGTTTCAGAGGAGAAGACGAAAATAGGATTTTCCCATAGGATTCAATGTTAAACTACGTTCGGTGCTGGTGGTCATGTTTTTATTGGATCGGAACAAAATGACCAATCTTTGTGAAGGACCTTTAGTACATCATTCCTGTAAAGTTAAGTTGAATTTGTTTTAGAGGTTTCAAAGGAGAAGATGAAAATGTAATTTTTCCCATAGGGTCCTATGTTAAACCTAAGTTCTGCACTGGCGGCCAAGTTTTTTATCAGATGAAAACGAAATGGGCAATCTTTGTGAAGGATCTTTAGTACATCATTCCTGTAAAGTTTGAGTGGTTTAAGAGGAGAAGATGAAAATACCATTTTCCTATAGGGTCCAATGTTAAAATATGTTCCGCGCTGGCGAATCAGAACAAAATGAGCAAACTTTGTTGAGGACCTTAAGTACATCACTCCTGTAAAATTTGTTTGCTTCAGTGGTTTTAGAGGAGTTGATGAAAACGACGTTTTTCTCATAGGGTCAAATGTTGAATATAAGTTTTGTGCTGGTGACCATGTTTTTTGTCGGATCGGAACGATATGAGCAATATTTATTAAGGACCTTCTTTACATCATTCCTGTACAGTTTAAATGAATTTGATTCAGTGGTTTAAGAGGAGTTGATGAAAATGACGTTATTCCCATAGGGTCCAATGTTAAATAAGTTCCGCGTTGGCGGCCATGTTTTTTGACGGATCGGGACGAAATGAGCAAATTTTGTTAAAGACCTTCCATATATTATTCCAGTATAGTTATTTGAATTTGATTCAGTGGTTTAAGAGGAGTTGGTGAAAATGACGTTTTTCCCATAGGGTCCAATGCTAAACCTTAGTTCCGCGCTGGCGGCCATGTTTTTTGACGGATCGGAGCGAAATGAGCAATCTTTGTTAAAGACCTTCCATACATTATTCCAGTATAGTTTAGTTGAATTTGATTGTGGTTTAAGAGGAGTTGATGAAAATGACGTTTTTCCCATAGGGTCCAATGTTAAATATAAGGTTCCAGCTGGCGGCCATGTTTTTTGACTGATCGGAACGAAATGAGCATTCTTTGTTAAAGACCTTCCATACATCATTCCCTTGTAGTTTGGTTGAATTTGCTTCAGTGGTTCAAGAGGAGTTGATGAAAATGACGTTTTTCTCGTACGGTCCGATGTTAAAAATAAGTTCCGTGCTGGCGGCCATGTTTCTTTGTCGGATCGGAACGAAATCAGCAATCTTTGTTAAGGACCTTCCATACATCAGTCATGTAAAGTTTTATTGAATTTGCTTCAGTGGTTTCAGAGGAGTTGATGAAAATGTGAAAAGTTAACAGACGTACGGACGACGAACGCCAAGTGATGGCAATAGCTCACACTGACCCTTTGGGTCAGGTGAGCCAAAAATAAATCTTTCGATCGAAACTTTGTCACAAATGACTGATATCTATGAAAATAACTTTTTATAGGTGATATGAGGCGGAATTTTTTTACGCTTTTATTGACAGGGTAGTCACGGAGATACCTATTTTACGAAAGGATATGGAGTTAATGAACATGAGACCATAACACATATGTTAACTCCAGCTGCAATAATTTTAATGAGCTGTAAGGCCATTTCGGAAATTTATTCCTCATCAGCAGCACTTGTACCAAAACAAAGGAAATCCATAATTTCAAAAAATGTTCAAAATGCATAAAACCAAACGAAATTTGAATAATCAATAATATCAAATATAGCTAAGGACAAAACTACGATGGAGGGAGTTAATCCCTTGGTTTTAGAATTTACATAAATTTAGATAATAGTAATTGAACAAAGTGCACACATGAGATATTATCTCATGTACAAGTACACCATATATTAGAAAAATAAAGAGCATACATCTCTACCACGGGGAATCGTTTTACTCCACAAAACTCCTTGTATTAAATATTTTACGAAAGGATATGGAGTAAATGAACATGATACCATAACACATATGTTAACTCCAGCTGCAATAATTTTAATGAGCTGTGTGGCCATTTCGGAAATGCCTAATGTAAAAAGTCAGCATAATTGGTGCTACACTTCGCATGCAGGAGAAGTTGGAATATCACTGTCCATGTTAGAAGAATTGATAATTTTGAATTAAAGTCGTCCCTTTTATCGTACAGTTTAGTGCTGAGATGCAAACTTTCGTTCAATTCGATAAGCAAGCCCAGAGAAGATGCAGATCTAGCGGTTTCTGTATTTTCGTTTATCTACGATTCTGTAAGATATTATATATGTTCCAAACCATACGCGTATTTGGACCGTACGTGTACGGTCCGGACCATACGAGTATTTTTTCGAAATACCCATACGGTCGGACCGTACGCGTACGGTCTGGCTATTTCAAAGTCTTGCTTGTTCTTGGTATAATATATCAATAAATTAATAGACCGTATACATTATTATTTAATGAATTAAGCTCTTATGTTTAGAAACAAATAAGACTTTCGAAAAAGCGTTATTTTAAAGAAAATATAAGAAAAAATAATAATTTACTTTACTGTAATTATGTTTTGGAGATGCCTTTATAAAAGTGACTTATTAATTGAACGTTATTTGAGATAAAATAATAATAAACTAGATGTTGTCGGAAACGACAGCTATCCCCGCACTCCCTGTTTGACACAGAAAACAGTTGTAATACACCCTTGGCATAATTTTTTTCATTATCTTTGAAATCTACCTATTGATAGTCATTATTGTTACTAAAAGAATTCTAGGATATATGGTTGCTAAGTAGAATTCCAANAAATAAAAGATTCGGGGTCTGTCTGTCTGTCTGTTTATCAACATAAGCCTTCTCGTTGGTACCAGAATACTGACCACGCGACTTTGGCCATGACATGTGAGCAACTACATATTTGAAAATACAATGATAGCCATGCACACTCAATTTGCTATCCTTACTAACAAATCACAGTTATTCTAATCCTTTTTTTACTTAAATATCAAAATTAACGGAAAATGGGGACGAAAATTGAATTGAAATCAGTGTATTAGCTTGTGGAGTAAATGACGGTAATAACAAAATTACCAAACAGAATTGTCAAGAGCTGAAGTTCAAAGGACAGAAGGACAAAGCTGGTGCAAAACCGCCGGAAAATTTGTTAACTGCAATGGTCATGACTTAGTAAGTACAGGCATTTTTAAAGAAATGCTAGGTTAATACTCCCTTCCATTTCGGCATTGTTCTGAAGCTACTCAACAGATATTGCTCTTTAAATGTCTTGAACAGTGAAAAGATATATTCATCCCAGTACTGAGTAAACTAGAGGATCAGAGACTGAGTCTGTATTGCTCACCTGAAAAAAATGCTACTATGCCATGCATGACCAAAAAATATGTTTTTTTACCAATGGGGTCTAACGTATAGTTATGTCACCTATTGAAATGAGTAATTTTTTGCAATAGACCTTCTGTACATTTAGTTCAACTTGCTCTTTGGTTGAATTTGCTTCAGTGGTTTCAGAGGAGAAGACGAAAATAGGATTTTCCCATAGGATTCAATGTTAAACTATGTTCGGTGCTGGTGGCCATGTTTTTATTGGATCGGAACAAAATGACTAATCTTTGTTACCTTTAGTACATCATTCCTGTAAAGTTAAGTTGAATTTGTTTCAGGGGTTTCAAAGGAGAAGATGAAAATATAATTTTTCCCATAGGGTCCTATGTTAAACATAAGTTCTGCGCTGGCGGCCAAGTTTTTTATCAGATGGAAACGAAATGGGCAATCTTTGTGAAGGACCTTTAGTACAGCATTCCTGTAAAGTTTGAGTGGTTTAAGAGGAGAAGATTAAAATATCATTTTCCCATAGGGTCCAATGTTAAAATATGTTCCGCGCTGGCGTCATGTTTTTAATCGAATCAGAACAAAATGAGCAATATTTGTTGAGGACCTTAAGTACATCTTTCCCGTAAAATTTGTTTGCTTCAGTGTTTTAGAGAAGTTGATGAAAACGACGTTTTTCTCATAGGGTTCAATGTTGAATATAAGTTCCGCCTTGGCGGCCATGTTTTTTGACGGATCGGAACGAAATGAGCAATATTTGTTAAGGACCTTCTTTACATCATTCCTGTTCAGTTGAATTTGATTCAGTGGTTTAAGAGGAGTTGATGAAAATGCGTTTTCCCCATAGGGTCCAATGTTAAATAAGTTCCGCCTTGGCGGCCATGTTTTTTGACGGATCGGAACGAAATGAGCAATCTTTGTTATAGACCTTCCATACATTATTCCAGTATAGTTTAGTTGAATTTGATTCAGTGGTTTAAGAGGAATTGATGAAAATGATGTTTTCCCATAGGGTCCAATGTTAAATATAAAGTTCAAGCTGGCGGCCATGCTTTTTGACGGATCGGAACGAAATGAGCAATCTTTGTTAAAGACCTTCCATACATCATTCCCTTATAGTTTGGTTGAATTTGCTTCAGTGGTTTAAGAGGAGTTGTTGAAAATGGAGTTTTTCTCATACGGTCCGATGTTAAAAGTAAGTGCCGTGCTGGCGGCCATGTTTCTTTGTCAGATCGGAACGAAATCAGCAATCTTTGTTAAGGAAATTCCATACATCAGTCCTGTAAAGTTTGGTTGAATTTGCTTCAGTGGTTTCAGAGGAGTTGATGAAAATGTGAAAAGTTAACAGTCGGACGGACGACGGACGCCAAATGACTAAATACCGAAGTTACTGTGAATTTAAATTCTGCATATGCGCATTTCGACAAATTATGTCTCTTCAGTGCAGATAAAATCTAAACGTCAAGTGATGGTAATAGCTCACACTGACCCTTTGGGTCAGGTGAGCTAAAAATGAATCTTTCGATCGAAACTTTGTCACAAATGACTGATATCTATGAAAATAACTTTTTATAGATGATATGAGGCGAATTTTTTTAAGCTTTGATTGACTGGGTAGTCACGGAGATACCTATGCCTAAATGTAAAAAGTCTGCATAATTGGTGCTACACTCCGTATGCAGGAGAAGTTGAAATATCACTGTCCATGTTAGAAAAATTGATAATTTTGAAAAAGTCGTCACTTTTATCGTACAGTTTAGTGCTGAGATGCCCATTTTCGTTCAATTCGATAAGAAATTCGATAATTCTTCAAGCCCAGAGAAGATGCAAATCTAGCGGTTCCTGTATTTTCGTTTATCTACAATTCTGTATGACATTATATATAATCAAACGCATTTGGCAAGTTATTGCGATTTAAAAGGCGTAAAAACTTCTTAAAAGGCGACCGTGAAGCAGGAGCTTTTTAAGAAGTTTTAACCCTTTAAATCATTATAACTGGCCAAGTTGCGCTTGATGATTAATTTGTGCGAAGTTTCGAACGAACAAATGTCGATCTTTGAGTTTTTTATGCTACGAAACATTCACTTTACCATCTGAATACACACTACAACGACTATTTATTGATTTTTGTAACTATGAATGGGGACATGCGTGACCTATATAAATACCGTTATAATTTAATTCATATTTATATAACACAAATTCCAGAATATTAAGCACTTACTGAAACTCAAAAGAGTAAATACATTACTGACTTAGAAAATTTAAAAACGTAGTGTTATAAGCGTAACAAACATAAATTCTTCACGCTACTATGTAAACTTTAAATGACCTTTTTATAAAAAGATCATTTTTCTCATCAGATACAAAAACATTAATTCATATTCTATAACCTTTAAAAACAATTTTCATTCATAAAACGGGATTTTTGCATCAACCTAACATATTTTTGGGTTGATATCAAGAGTTAAAATAACAACTTGAGCCAATGAAAAGGTTGCATGAAAGGTCATCTTCGCACAAATTTATAATGTCAATTTTGCAAAAGATGCCATTTTGCTGGAAAGAACATATAAATGAAAAACTGAAGCAAACTCAAAGAGGTATTTAGAAGTATATGCATGTCTCAAAAATTCACTTAACACTGAAAGAACGGACAAATAAGCAAATATTAAATAAAAATATTCATTCATAAGTTACCTTGTCTTGTATGCCGAATTTTTTATCAGGTACTTCAAACAACTTGTAATCAAACTTCATTCTGTCACTTAGTGTTCGTAATAAATCAATGCTTAAACCACTGCAGCAAATCGCTACTGTTCCGTTTTCATAGGTTGTATCATTTCCACTATGGAAAAAAGTATCATGAATTAGAAGATAAGATTAAAAAAACATTTAGAGTTTATTGCATTATTTTTTTTTTTGGTTTAATTGTATGTATTAAAATGTATTGCTTGAAACGTAAGTATTACCCGGATTTACTCGCTGTGTCTCTTGAAAAAATGCAGTATTTCTTCTGATGCCTAATTATGCTGGACATTCTGCTTTGAGTAGTACAAGTACTGTGTACTAGGCATGTTATTCTTACCCTTATATTAATATCCATTTTGTAGGGTTTCTCTTACAAACACGTCAGGTGTAAATCTTTTGTATTGATACCTTAGTTTGAAATATGAATATAACCAAATCCTGGAAAATGTATATATATATATATATTTATTTATAATTTTTCAATTGATCTTACTGTTCTGTATCGTTGTAGCCAATGCTGCAATCTACGGCGGGGTGTATACACTTTCCTGTAACAGCGTCCTTATCAAGATACATCACATAAGGTTCTTCAAGTAAAGTAGCTATGTTGAAAAACCTTCTAGCAGGACGTCCTAATGGAGGGAATGGTTGATTTCCTGGCCATGTTATACTAACAAGTTCTATTTTGGGTTCAACACGTGTATTTCGTCCACTGCCAATGACCTGTGGTACCCAATTCCCAACCTGAAACAACAATTTTCAAATCATCAACAATGCAAGGATATGGAGCAAAAACACAGGAGACAAAGTTTCCACAAACACGTGTCTCTTTACATTGACAATGAATCGTATAATGTGAGCTAGTGGCATGCCTTTCATTTGTCATGTTCACAGGGATTTTATACACATGAAGTGACCCTGACACCTGACAAGTTATTAACTCCATGAATCAAAATATTAATGTTATAAAAATGACATAAAATCTGAACAAGAAAAAAAAAAGACACACTAACTATGAATAAAATAAAAGGGACAACAGGAATAACCTAGAATAACTTAGAACTTAAAATTCGTTCCTGGTGAAAACAGCACTTTTAATATATACTTTGGATTCTTTTCTGTGCACTCATCTACTAAATCCATTACAGATCATAATTGAAAATGTAATTATAAAGTCATATGACATGAAATATCAAATACATGTATTTACTTTAAACAAATTATTTGCAAACAATCAGCTGAAAATTGACAAGATAAAATAGTTAATTTTAATTTTGATTTATTTAAGGTAGTAGACCTTTGGGTAGGGGGATGATTCCTTTTTCTCCACAAATTACTTGTTTTGATTGGTACAAATAAAACAAAAAATTAAGAATATTTATCATAAACTGAAATAAAAAAAAATGTTATCATGAAACTACAGTCCTTCTTTAAAATAATTCACAGTGCCAAAATTAAAATATCTAGGTTTTAATGGCATCTCAAAAATATTAAAATTAATGAAAGTCAGAATTTTGGAAAGGGAGGTAATTCTTTCTGCTTGACGTTCAGTATTAAGGAATATTAAGACCTTTTATGCAGTTTTCCTAACATTGTGAAAAAACGGGACGGTGAATTTTTATAAAATTTTGATATAAGCCATATGTATGGTTTTTCATCTACAAGAAATTGAATGAAGCTGTGTTTTCAGCAATATTTTGACAAGATATTTTCTTTTTTACTGCAAATCAACACCTCATGCATGCTTATGATAATTATTCTCTCAAAATTAAGTCTACAAGATTCTATGAAGAAGTTTGTCAATTTATAGTTGTTTTATACCAATTCTTATATATCTACAGTGCAGTAATATACACTTCATGATGATTTCTTACCAGAATTTAAGACTCCTAAGATGAGAACAAAAAATAAAAAATCTTACGGTGAAAGTTTTCAAACATTTTTCTAGAATAATTTTAGAACTTAATTGTTTCATACTGCAAATTTAAAGAAAATTGTGTGGAAAACTTTTGGGTTACCCCGAGTCTACTACCTTAATTTAACTGAATGGACTATTTAAATGTAACATTTGAATCACAAAAACTAGAGATCAGCATTTTTTCTCAATAAAACCTATATTAGGTTCAGTGAGTGTTTCCTGACTTGTGTATTTAAATTTTTTCAAACTTTACTTTTGAGTAGGTTTACCTTAGTCCACGAGGGTCTTGTCATACGTCCCGACGTTTTCATTTGAGTGTTAACTATCTGGAGCGAAGTATATTTGTTAAGTCCGTTGTCAGTGAATTCCACCATTGTTTGTGTTCTACTTCTCGTGTCTTTGATTATATCTGTATTTAACATTTCGCTAGAAAACAAATCGAAAAAACATGCGGAGCGTGAAAACATTTATTCGCTCTACTGACACCACAACTTTATATTTTTTTTCCACAACTAGTTCTTGTAGCTTCACTAAAATGAATCTCATCTATCATTTTGATTATAACAATGAAAAGTCCTAAAGTACCCTACTATCAACTATGCAAGCGGAAAAAAATTGTGCAAAATTCAAGTCAAAATAAATGGATATTTTATGGATGATAAGTACTAAATTCTATTTCTTGAAATTATCAATTAATAGGGTATGAAGTAACTTTACATAAGACAATTAGAAATCTATATATGGTAAACAAAATTGTCCTTGGTGTTCTCCAAAACAACATCGTTTAGAGAGCTTTGACTATAAACGATAGCTCATACTTTAAAGCATGCTCAATCCGGCATATTGCCCACATTGGATTGTCAACTAATATTAACTAGCGGTTAGATAACCTTTACAAATGATTTAATGGAATTATAAAAGAGGGCATAATGTAGCGCAAAAGTACAATTGTGCGGTTATGCGGATGTAAACTTGGATTCTATTGGCTGATTAACCACCTGCTAAAAAACCATGTCCACCCTACACAAGACAATCAATAATCATGATAATGTAGTGTTTCACCTACATGTAGACCAAAGTCATTCAAAAGCGTACATATAAGAATTGTACATCAATTCACAGTTGAATGTTCTGAAAGCTACAGCAAAATGTACAACGTTTAAAGTATTTAGTTACAGTGAAATAATAGTATGTATGAGAACCATATATGAACACAAAACATTTGTAGAGACTTTGTCTCGTGTGCATTTACTACATATCCCTTCATTAATTATATGATAAGTGGACAAAAGCACGTCATAGAGTCCTATTAAATTAGTGGCTGCATTATCTGAAAAAAATACCTCTCCTGTGTATAGGCTAGTGAATTATCTATTTGAATTTCGGGGAATTGTTTAAAACATATCGCCAAAAATGCGACAAAAATATCATACAGTGAACATACGGTGCAATGGTAATGAATTAAGTATCTGTCCATTGAAGAAACGGACTAAGCGCATTGATAAGGTGGCACATTGATGAAAAACGCAAAATCTTTATGTTTGATTTTAATTAAACTAACAAAGAAAACGTCATTTTGATAGATAAATTGCGTTTTTAATTATCAGCGTCCAAAATTTAGTTACATTGTAAAGTGAAAAGTGAAAAGTACGGGAAAATGTTTCCCGCCATTTTTTCTCTATATTACCAGTCAAAAATGTAAAACTTTTTGAGATGTGTTTTATAACCAAAATGAATGCACTTAAGCCAAAAATACAGAATCTAAATTTTTGATGTACCGCCCACTGCCTGACTCTTAGCTGGAATACTATTTAAAACTTATTTTCCGGAACAGCAAGTTACTGTTTCATTAATATAATTTGACAAACACCGTTATTTATTGCTATTAGGCCATTTTACCTGTAAATAATCTGCCCCGATTTCCATTTCCTGGTGGTGTTAAAATTTGGAAACAATTCCAGGGATGAATTTCTCCCCAATTTGTTCATCATGCGTATATACACTCGGACGGAATCAATTATAGCAGTCTTTATAGTGTTAGACTCACTCCTCATATCTGCTTTATATGTAAAACCTGAAATAGTAACACAGCTGTAGAATTAAAACATATGTCTCTTGATACCCTTTTGAGTAGTTCAAATGTTGGGTTAAAGATAGTTTCAATTAAAAGAACATGAACAATTTTATGTAATTTCATTTTGTAAAAATTTTGTAAAATAAAAACAAAATATCAAAATTTTGAATACAATTCCTTGCCCTGATTCCTTGCTTAAATTCAGTACTTTTTTGTTAATGCCACATGATAAATAGGATGGATTGAATAATGATAGGATTCTACACAGGAGCAAAAAGCATTTAAGTGTTTTTATTATTTTATCTTGAATCATAATCTAAAACGAAACCCTTTGTTATTGACAAATCCAAACTCTCAATGACGGACTATCAACCTATTATAGGGCTTTGTTTATTCTCAACGTAAATGATTCGAGGAAGAGACGTCTTGATCGTCACTGTTTTTTATTTATTTATTTTTTTGTTGTTCAAAATTTCGATGAAATTAAACAAGTTTCTTCAAGCAATCCAAAAAGAGATGGATTTATATATCTTTGATTTCACACTTTATGATCATTACATTTAGATCATATTGGTTACTTGTTCTCCATCAGTTTTAAACACCTTTGAGTTTATGGTCTTCCAAACGTTTANATTTTATCTGCACTGAAGAGACATAAGTTGTCGAAATGCACATATGCAGAAAGTAAATTTACAGTAACTTCGGTATTTAGTTATGTGAATCTTTACAAACAAGATTGAGATCTTTGAAAAGAAAAGACAAACGGTTATATGAGACACGATACAGAATTTCAATAAAGATTTCTTTGCAAAAACTTAAATATACACTTAAGATAAACAAGTCATTTGTTTTCCAAGTATATGAATTACAAAGTTGCATTAATATCTAACAAAGCTGCAATGATATCAACAGAAAGACGGATTATGCGGCAAGCATTTTTTTCAGCCCAAAATTAGCAATACTGGTAATTCACAGTATATATTCTTCAAATAAGGTAAAAAATATATATTTTCGAGTTTTTCTACTTGAAAATATATTCTGCAAATTAATTTCTATTGATAAAGCAAACAAAATTTACTGCTGTTAGTTAAATATGAAAAAGATATGGGGAAAGTGTGATAAAACTTGAAGGAATAAAATATAGAATCTTGCTTGATACCTAATACGCCCACTGGATATGTTTCTGCTAAGAATGACGTCACTATCCCAACACTTGACGTTGAAAGGATCCATTGGTGTTCTTTTGTCAAAAGGTCTAATTTCAATGCCACTTCTAGAAATGTTCTTGCATATTTTGATCTGCAATAAAAAGCAAAAATGGATCTTTTGTTCTCCTTTAAAGGAAACACTTCAATATTATGTCATTAAAATAAGGGAAATATTCTAATTCATTATGAAGAACTAACCTATTCTGAGGTAACATTTCATATCACCTACATATGAGCCTCATATATACACATTATATACATATCGCTTCGGCTTGTTTCCCTGTACCTGACCTATGGTTATCACATATAGATGGTTAGAGAATCGCATTTTCCCTTATTTTGAGACCTATACAAATCAATCACTACACGTATATTGTTTAATTTACCAAATGTATCCATATTAGGATAAGTGTTGCATTGTTACTGGTGACAAAGAGTCCCAGGCATGTATGTGTATAGGTTTTTGTAAAACCCTGACTATCAAGAATAAATAAAAAATAAAAAAAGAGTCCCAGGCATTCTAGGAATAATAAAATACCGAAGTTACTGTTCATTACGTTTCTGCAGATGCGCATTTCGACAACTTACAGATTCAATCAATATATTTTGAAATCAATATTTACCGCAAATATGTGTAAAAGCTGACAGAGAACACATTACCAATTGATTCTAAACATGAAAACCAATATCAGCTAACGACAGAGCTTTGCACGAAGGAGATGCTTAGTTAAAAACATTTAAAAAATTATCATATCCAGTGGGCGTATTAGGTATCAGTCCACTGGCAGATGCATAAGTCCTGTGGTAATCAATACAAAAATACCGAAGTTACTGTTAATTTAGTTAGGAAGTAGCGTTGCAATACTACGTCATTGTTAAGTAAACGACGAGGTGTATTTTGATGAAAGTCCTTACAACAGGGGGTCTAACCTAATTGGTTGGAGAAGTCCTATTTGGTATCAATTTGGATTATTAAGAGCATTTAGTTGATAAAATGTCCCTTTCCATTCAATTCAAGTTCAAAATATTAAAGATTTCAAAAGTTATTGAAGAAAACCCGTTTCGAAAATATCGCAGAAGTTTGTTTTTCTTCAATAGCTTTGTAAATCTTATATATTTTGAACAAATATTGACTGAAAAGGGTGAATATATTTCGTCATTGTCGAAAGGTAACACTTTTATCAAATTAATGGTTCTTAGCAACTTTAACTCATGCACAAACGTTTTTGCTCCAACCAGATTAGCACTTCTCAAACTAATTAGGTTGGAACCCCTTGTACAATAAAGTTGCATCTAAAATCACGTTTATTGAAAAACAAACTTACTAAACAACTGTGATGAAAAAAATAAGTCATTGGTGTTGAACAACCTTACTCAATGGAATTCGAAGTGGAACAAGTTACGTCACTCATTCAATCAGATAGTGTTGTTCGACATTTATGCCGTAATCAATGTCTGTGATTTATGTTACAGACTTAAAAAGATATCAAATTAAGGATATAAAAAATAATACAGAAAGTGCCCATCAACAGAGATGTTATGAAGAACTCTTTTAAAAGATGATAATTTCTCAACTCATTGATTGTACATGTGTCATAATGATACTATATCCAGATATTTAGTATCAACTTTGAAACACATTGACCTCATTGCATGACCTGTGCATAGAATTCCATTCTTTTGTGGCATCTGATTTAATGTTGTTTTCATACAGTTACAATCTTCTTTTTCAAAATGTTCATGTGTGCCCAAACAATACTTCGCTATGAAATGGCGGCACTGTCATTGATGTTGCTGTATGTCTAGCACAAAACAATCAGAATTCATGTTCATCACATAACATATCATGTAAAAACACTGGTAACTCGGAGTCACACGTTATGTTTTTATCCTTGTTGCATGAGAATTGTGGAAGTTTTCGTATACCTACTCTGTGTGTAAAAGGAATATTCTATTATCCTTGGGTACTCTTTTAAGGCATGTTTTCATAATTGGTCTATATTCGAATTCATCCTCGCCGTCTCCTATATCACAGAGTATTGTTTCAAGAACGGTATATCTACAAAAAAAACAAGCATTGCTCTCGTAAGTCCAAGCTAAATTTTTTAACGACTCAATTTTAGATAAATTTGATTTGACAACCAGTAAAAATGTTTGACAAGATTATGACAAAAAAATCTAAAATAGTGTTTTTACAGAATATTTATTAGTTAATTTGTTTCTTGTCATATCGTTTTCTGTGAATGATACATCGGCAAATGAATACCGAAGCAAGAACGAGGAAAGGGAAATTCTAAAATTATTAATAAAAAATCACGGCAATTCACAGCAACCCGAATTGAGACAGTATGACAAAGACAAAACAAATAAACAAAAATGAACAAGAACGCCACAAAACTAAAGCACAAGCAGTGTGAACCCCTATAAAAACTAAGGTGTCATCAGGTGCTCCGGAAGAATTTGAGGTTTGTATTGAGATCCTTTGAGATTGAATCGAACTGTTATTTTAAATATCATGATATTTTTTAACAGCTTAATAGGTTAAGGGCATGATATTTAATAACTGCAGCTAAATAGGTAAATGGCATGATATTTAATAACAGCTGAATAGATTCGTTTCATACAATTTGGTGTCATTGATTTCAGGTAACGAATGTGTAAAATTTAATTTACATTATAGGTCTGGAGTTGATATTCTCTCAAATGTTCTTGTCATTTTCATTTTATCCATGGAATCTACACGTACATGCGTTACTTTTAGCATAATTATCAAGTTTTTGGTCAGTCCTAATTGATTTATCAAATATCATTTGTTAGAGCCTCACTTAGTATTCTAATCTATTTCGTTTGCTAATAATCTTGATCATTATAAAAACTACGACGTTGACGTTAAGTCAAATAATTTGTTTCTATAAGAGAGTTGCGTGTTTTAATTTTTATGACCGTAGAAATACAAAAAGGAACATCTTTGTAAAATTTAATCTTGTTTCCTGTATCCCAAGAAACTTTTTTTATAGGAAAGTATCTTAAATTTTTTGTATGTTTTCTGCGAAATTCGATTGAGAAGAAGCTCATACGATGTTTCATTAAATCATATCCCTTAATTTTTCACAAATTTGCAATATTTCTATCTACTGGCTGTACTAGGTGGGGCTATAACATGTATCTATTTTAAAGCATCCTTAGTTCATCTTATTTTTAATCATTTATATTGTCTCATTTCTATCAAAAATGATAAATGGAATGACAACAAAGCATCCTATTGCACCGAAACCT
This sequence comes from Modiolus philippinarum, assembly GCA_002080025.1. Classification (NCBI taxonomy): domain Eukaryota; kingdom Metazoa; phylum Mollusca; class Bivalvia; order Mytilida; family Modiolidae; genus Modiolus; species Modiolus philippinarum. Next base: position 128,115 of record MJUU01008583.1, on the reverse strand, counting down.
TTTTTACATTGATTGTTTTTGAGGCAGCTTTTAATTGACTTATTCTCTGTAGTCTACCATTTTTAATCTTTACTGAATCTCTATCGTGAAACCATACTTACTCTGGTCCTGGTGGTATTGTTTTAATTTTATTTTTTGTCTCCACCAAATTTTTCACAGATTCGATAAAGTCAAAATAGTTTGTCCGTGTACTAGTAACTATAACAAAATCTGTCCAATTAAAATTCTGCATCAGTTGCAGCATGGCTTCAGCATTATTATATGATGTTGGTGCCATCTGTAGAATATTTGGGTCTTGAATTTTCTGAAAGTTAAAGACATTGTGAGATTCTTCGTAATAAATAACTACACGGGATTCAATTCACAATCGGAAAGTTTTTCGATTGGCATTAGGAATATGTGACATAACTGGTTTGGCCATGAACATCACGGTTTATACTATCCATAGTATAGTCCATATCCTTTTATTCACCATTTACGACTGGAGTTTGTCTCTCCTGCAGTGTGGAGTCCGTAAAACGATTCCCCGTGCGAGAGATGTATGCTCTCTATATTTTTCAGTTATGGTGTACTTGTGCGTGAGAGAATTTCTCATATGGATATACTATTGATACTTTCAAATTTTGGCAATTATTTTTGTAATTTTCGAAATGTAATCCAGACCACCTGTTTTAAGTGCCAACATCTCACTATTTTATAACGCCAAGTTTTCTTACATTCGACTTGATGAGTGCCCTGTGTTTGTCTATATGTTGTAGTAGTCCACTAGCTTAAGACACTAGTGCTTTTGTCGGGCAAAGGATGACAGTGATTGTAAGAGCACTTTGCCAGTTTAATTGATGTTTGTTGACAATCCCGCACCCATGACCAAGAAAGACATGGATGTAGCGTTGCTCGACAATTAGCAAAGAATTCCGCTTAAACCGGTGCTAGGGGCCGTCTTGAACTTACTATGAGGTATGAGCAAAGCTCATTGTTGAAGGCCTCATGGTGACTTCAAGATGAAGAACAACAATAAAAGCGTTGTTCCTTTGCTTGTTTTTTACCATGTATTTGTAGAGACTTTGTCTCATGTGCATTTACTCCATATCCTTTTATTCACCATTATACATATAATACTGCAAACGTATGTAAATATTAAATTGGATATCTTCCAAAACAATTGAGCATAAAATTATATTAATAAAATTTACCTGATCATCACAAAATATCGAAACAACTTCAGCTGTTCCAAAACTCACACCCTGGGTTGACAAAAAATTTTTGCAGGGTAGCAAAAAACTAAATTTATCGTAGTTAGTTTAGTCGTTGTTGATGGCCATTTCAATAACTAACGTCCTTTTCAATATTTTGATAATTCTAAATATATAGTAAATTTTCAGTTGTTCAATTTTTATCCTTTTTATAGCAAACTTGTAAACTTTTTCCACTTATACTGTAAACACGAACACAACATATCGATGATTGAAAATCCATATTTTTTAAACACTAAGCTGCGAGCATTCTCAACAAAATGTTTTGGAATACTTTCACAGCTGAAAGTTTATCAAGACTGATAACGATATTGGTTTATCTATTATTACATTCGATACCATGAAATAAATATTTCATTTTTAAACGCGTTGGTGAAAAGATCATCACTGTAGGCTGAGCATCGGACTTGACTACGTTAGGAAGGTAAAGAAGAATTCGTTTGAATGCATTTAAAAAAAAATTAACGGTCATAATGTAGAAAACTGACCACAAACCATTGTGAACAAACTGTTTGAAGAAATGTAATGGTTTATAAATGCAGTAGAAAGAACCTTTCTATTTTACTCGAAAAAATGGACTGACTCACTGAATGTAACAAAAAAGACCACATCCAATAAAACATTCTAAATTTTCTAAAATTTTTAAATAAAAGTATTCCTAGAACTTCCTGTCTTTTCCCATTTGCCTTTTTGCCTTGTGCCTTCTACATGTAATGTAAACCTTTGACCGATTGTTGCTTCTTCTCTCATAACTATTTCTCCTCCTGATAAAGCTAATTTACTATCCACAGTACGTAAAACTCAAAATAATCAATCAATTAATCTGAATGATTTAATAACTAACGGTGACTCCTAGATGCTTTGCTTTGGATTGTTTTAACCTGGAGTTGGGTGTTGTCTCCTTGACATTTACACTATTTCCTTTCTTTTTCATAACGTAATGAAACAGTTCAATGAGTACCACGATAGACGAAACCGTTGTACACAAAGATTACATATGAACAGAGTTGGCAATTAAGTATAAACTATTTCAATCACCTCCTTGATGATTCAATGCCGGAAGTATACTGATGAAAGCTTAAATTATAATTTTTCTTTGGAATATCTGAACCATTCATGTACATTCCTAAGTTAAATCTGTCTGCCTACTCAAGGTTCTAAAATAAATTGTATTCTATTTTTTCAATATTTTTATGAGAAATACATATAAGTAATTTCTTTTTTTTGATTTAAAAAAAAACAAAAAAAAAAACGTTTTTCTTAATAACAGCATTTTTGTTTCAACATCAAAATTTCTGTAATTTACTTGTCTTAGTAGCCTATGTATATGTTAAATCTATAATACAATTGTCCACACTTGTCATAAAGCCAGTCCAATTTTCATTACTAATGTTGTTTAGAGCGTGTTTAGTTAAATTAATTAATGCCATATAAAGGGGACAAATGTGGTGCTAACACTGGCACACCTCCGCTCAATACTTACACTACTACTTAAAGGAATAATCTCTGTTTGATGTCTGCATGACATTAGTTTGCAATTTCTATCATCTAGATTTCACATATAACAAAGTGTACAAAATATTTATTACTAAGTATACATTTAATTATAGAAAAATCCAAAGGATTCAAAACTACTTGTTCCTTGTCCTTGTCACAACATGGTGCACTAAAAAGCAAAAGTTGTAAGTCTGCTAATGGTTAAAAAGAAGGAAAAAAATACAATATAAATTTACAAAAGACATGTAATAGCTATATGAATTTTGTGTTATATGCTTACTAAATTATCATATTATAATATCATATGCAAGCTCTATAGAATAAAATAAACACATAAAATCAGTTTTCGCTTGGTCCGTTTACAGAGCTGCAAAACGCGTCCCCTGGTAGTAGGTACAGAAATGCCCTGTCGATGAGAGGTAATTAGGCCATAAAACGGACAATTTGTGGTACGAACCGTTGTAAGCAAACTGTTTGGAGAAACGCCATACTCCACGTAGTAAAAAGACTCCTTCTATGAAAAAGAAAGGAAATGGGGTAAATGTCAAGGAGACAACATCCAATATCCAGGTTAAACGACACAAAACAAAGCATATATTTCTATATATATTCAAGGGAAGACTCACAGGGGGTTGTATAGAAGGCTAAATTTCCTTTGAAAGCATGCATCAAATACTATATATCGTATTCATTTCTTGCAGTCAGAACATAATTATTTGTCTGCGTATAAAATGTATGTTAAAAAGAAAGGAAATGGGGTAAATGTCAAGGAGACAACATCCCCATATCCAGGTTAAAACGACCCCCAAAAACAAAGCATCTAGGGGTCACCGTAAGGTCTTCAACACAGTGAGGAACCTCACACCATATAGCAAGCCCTAAATGGCTCCAAAAAAGTAAAATTTTATAAGAANACAAGGAAAAGCCAATGACCAACATATTCCTGACTTCGGACAGGCGCAAAAATTGCGGTGGGGTTAAACTCGTTTTCTTGGATCCAAACCCTCCCTCTATGTGTGGTGAATGGCTAAAAAATAAATACACAAAAAGACTCACAGTAAAAATCAAACTAGAAAAAAGTCCAACTTATCAAGACGAGTACCCTTACAATGAAGTACATAAAATATGTAAGTATATAAAAAGTATTATTTTTATCCATCATCAATACCTCATGTTTTATTACTCTTACTCAGTAAATATATGCAAGTGTAAAAAAAATACCATTGTTTCAACGAGCATTGCAAATTAAGTCATCCAATAAAACATTTAAAATTCAAAAACAAATGCTTTAGCTTTCCTAAAATATTATGCCTTTTTTTTCTTTTACAGGCGTTTTTTTTTACCAAACCTTCGTCATGAACTACGATGCATATTTATAAGAATTTACAATAAGACCAACTAAGCTTCATATCTGAAGTAGAAAATACCAAACTTTCTGCTTGGGACATAAAAAAAACGACGGAATTGCTTCCAGTTAGAGAAAAATTGTCAGGCTCAAAGATTGCATGAAAAAATAGCTAGAATCAGCTGTTCATTCATTGCCACTCTCCCCATAAAAACATAATGGTTCCCAATACTTTCATTCGTTCTCTAGTAGGTATTTCATATGTCTGGATCTTTGGTCTTCAAAAGTTTTGGGATTTATCTGCACAGAAGAGACATAAGTTGTCGAAATGTCGGTCTACAGAACTAAAATTCATTGCAGTTTCGGTGTCTTTGTTGTTGTCATGGTCGTCGTCTGTATAAACACTTTTGTTTTGGTCTATTACTATAATTATAGTTGATAAGTCCTTGTGCAATCAAATCACTGAGATTCGCTGAAGACTTGAACAACTTAGCAGACATTCACATGTATGTTAAAAGCATGTCACAAAATAATTATGGAAACATCCAAAACAAATACATTCACACCATCGACAAAAGAACTTACCTCTAACGACGCTGAGTATTGTGGGTCCCATGATAACACCGGAAGTCCTATTTCTCGTAACAAAGTAAGAGTATAATCGGAAGCAGCTATCGAGGTCGGATCATCTTTATATTGGATATACACAACACAGTTTGTATTTCCATTCATAAAGGTTTTATTGAAAATTTGTAGTATTTCATCAGGCGAATCGTTTTGCAATATTACTTTCTCTAAAGTTGGTTTATTTTTTCTCATATATCTCATATCAGTACCCCTATTTACTGTTGAAAGAGCGCTAGTTACATCCCGATCATATCGTCTGCTATATGGCATCACAATTGGTAATACTACTCTAGTATTCTGCGCTAAAGCCATGAAACGAACCAGTGTAGTCCATAAAACTGTGGCGGCTGTCGTTGCTCGGTGATACATCTTGCGTCTTCTGTAAATGAAACGCTATAGATGTCTTCAGAATATACTCCCAAACCCTACAATAAATTGCGGTTTTTTTTAATAACAAGTCTTTTGTGTTTAGCCTCTTTAAAGTTAAAGAATATATTGTTTTTCAAATCGCATGAAGTGCATCAGTGGCAATGGCTGCAGTGTTTGTTTATCGCAGTTATTCACAATAGTTTCCCTAGTAAAGAAACAAAAGAAACACTTTAACACGATGGCACATATAATTTAAAGCATATAATTCTGTGTTAGGAGTGTAATTTGAACCGTCGTTCTGTCACATTTTCAATTCGGCTGATCATAAGAATGGAGTTGATAGTAGGTTTGCATCCATAACGTCTTTGGATCTTGCACAATGTCAAAACGACGTCATCTTTCAGCGAAATAAAAACAAAATGCAGCAAGTTTGATGTTTAAAATAAAAGTTAAAAAAAAATCTCTTCATTATCTGTTAACTTGACTGATGTGCCAATGTCAATTGCTTTGTATATCAAGTTTAATTATTTCAAGTTTTGAAGATGCTTAAACTTCATTAATCAGAAAACTTAATTATTTCATTTTTTAATTTTGACATGCTAGATTACGAATCATGACACCGGAATTGGATATACAATTACTTTAATGCAGTTTCAAAATCAATTTTGTCCAAATAAACGAGCTGAAAGCATAAAATATTTTCATCGACCGAGGATTTTTATTTTCGTTGTTTTATAATCAATCTTATTAATGCAGTAACTTAACGCATAATATTTCGTGCGAGTTAAGTTTGCACACAAAAAAATCTTGGCAATCTCAACTATTTTTTTCCGTTTTATGTTTTTTGAATATTTGTGATATATTCTGCGTTTTTTCTTGGAACATTAGCCGAACCGTACAATGCCCGGACAAGTCAGTCAGTAAAATAACTGTTTTTAATGTTCAATATTGTAATGTTGCGTTTATGTCACTTGATTTGCATTGCTGACAGAATATCCAAGACAATTTATATTGAGGTCTTTGTTCCTTTGTCTGTTTTAACCATGTATTTGAAGATACTTTGTCTCATGTGCATTTACTCCATATCCTTTCATTCACCATTCAGAATATGACTGGTTAGTGTTACGATTTTATTTGCCATGAAAGGTCATCATTACATTATGGTTGGATAAATGCTGGATATGTTGTCCATAATTAACCATTTTATAAATAGACTGCATTGCATTTATCCAGTTTTAAGTGAAACGCCTTAATGTATGACCTTCCAAGAAAACGAATTTAACACCATCGCAATTTTTGCACTTGTCCCAAGTCAGGATATGTTGGTCATTGGCTTGTCCTTGCCTTCTTATAACATTTCAGTTTCTTGATATTCGGATGTGCTTTGTTTCGATTGAATTCTTCACTTTTTACTGTTTGGGGCCATTTAAGGCTTGCTATATGGTTTGAGGTTCTCACTGTGTTGAAGACCGTATGGTAACCCCTAGATGCTTTGTTTTGGGTCGTGATAACCTGGAAATGGGATGTTGACTCCTTGAAATTTACTCCATTTCCTTTCTTTTTCATATTCGTTATAGAAAATAATCATTATACCATAAATCAGTCTCTTTTACAACACACTTTGGGATACATTTCACTATAATAAGTGTTGAGATCAAAATTCTTTCTAAGTGTGCTGGTTACAACGCTTACTACATAGAAACGAGGATTCCGTCGGTTGTACGTATATGAAGAGAGCAAAGATTTAAAGATCAATTGTTACAATTTTCATCGAACCGACTGTGATTCATCGCAATATTTTACCTTTTACGGTTTACTACTGATAATCAAAATGTCCTTGCATATTTCCCCATCTTCAATGGGCCGATGCCTCTGCTGGTGGACTGTTAGTCCACGAGGGTACTCACCAACCCAGTAGCAAGTACTTCGGTGCTGGCTCGAAAACCGACTTCATCTAAAAATTTGCAATCTAAATTCAACAAATTTTGTTGAAAACTTAGGAGTATCTCCCTCTCGCTTAGCTCTGTCCTTAGCTGGTTTTGGCTTCAGTATTTAAATGGTCTGGTAATTTGTTCTCCATCAGATTTACACATATTTCGGTAAATGGATTTCCAAATGTTTTGGTTTGAACTGCACCGAAGAGACATAAGTTGTCGAAATGCGCATATACAGAATTCAAATTAACAGTAACTTCGGTATTTTGTTATTTATAGCATTAATAAATCTGTAATTCAATACATTTTGAGCTTTCGTGCATGACTTAGTTGATATTTTGGGAAAAACATGCTTCCAAAAGCTAATAAAACTTGCATGATTATAAGTGGCAAGATAGTGTTTTTATGTTTTATATACTGTTTTTGACATGTTTTTGACATGTTGCACACACATCGACCTTAAGATGTATTTGTCGGGGAAGGGGGTTAACTGTTTTTTGTGTTTTTGGGTCAAATTGATTTTCTGTTATTGTTATTGCAAGNNNNCCCCCCCCCCCCCCCATCCCACTTGTGTGGTCACTGTTAAGACTTTATGAAGTAAATTAAGCACAGTCGGGTATATTACAGAATCTATTATATGGCAAAAATATTGTCTTTCGAATTCACATGGGTACATAATGTGCCCCTTTTCAGTTTAATATTTTGAATAAGCTTTCAAGATAGAAAAAAAACAAAACTGTTTAAAAAAACCCTTGTTGGTGTTGGTATCTTCTGTCCGTGCTTTATTAAAATATGCAAAACATATTTGCCATCAAAATCAACTGAGTGATTTAAATAATGAATTTATTCTCATTGTTTGATGAAAATTGTGCTGTTTTTTTTTCTCTCTTTTCTGAAGAAACACATGCGGCATATACACTCTCTGAATAATGAACGTGTTAGCCCAAAGTCGATACTATAGTGTCTATTACGAAGTCCTTTATTTTATTACCAGCTAATAGAAGATCATTTTATCGGTGGAACTGTCTTTGAAAATTTAGTTTTGAGATATAGTCCAAACATACCGGACATTCTGTGAAATATTTCTCTATTTACAATTTTTGTCAAATATACTTTAAAGCATAGGTTTTTTGATGGGCATACGATGAAAGCATAGAAATTTCACTAGATATTTTTCCAAGTCTGTGCCCTGAAAAATGTTAGACAGAAAACTTGACTCTGTTCATTCAATTAATTCCGTTGTTTACAAGAAGTAATAAATAATACCCTTTACATATATTTCTTATTATAATGACTACAAATGACTTGTTTACAAGAATTTCTTATTATTATGACTACAAATGACTCTGTAAATAATATCATATCTAATAATTAATACTTTATGATACAACAAAACATCTCCTGATCGATACATACAATTCCACGTAGATTACACAGGAGTATTACAATTCTATTTAGATGTAAACGAAAACACAACGTTTTTTATTTGCAACTTTTCTTTCGTGACAGTTTGACGTTTGGGATATCAAGTTAAAAGATTAATATATAAAGACAACAATTTACTTTGCTGTTTGATGAAGGAACCTCTATTATAGACATACTCTGAGACATTTCTAATTTCAATATAGCAAGATCCAAATGGCATATTTTTTTATCTGAAATGGAAAGTGACGATTTAGTAGATTTGTATGAGATTATGTTACTTTTTCATACATCATAGAAACACACGTAGAACAGCTGTATTACGGGAAAAGAGAGATGTTTAGTAATGATACTTGCGTCTCAATAAAAATAAAGTGAAGTTAATTCCCTTGTCGATGATGTAACAATAATGGACGTAAGGAATAAATTCGTAAGACGACGTTAAATCGTTGTTTGCGTGTCTTCATTAATAAGATTCAAAATGTATTAAAGATAAGAGATGAAGTGGGTTAATTCTACAAATTGGAATCCCAGGGGTGTTAACAAATACTACAACTAGTGAAATATCATTTCAGTACATTCAGAATGAAGTAATCAAATTCATAAATAAACTAAGAAAACTTATCATTACAAATTATTCCGCATTAGGAGAAATCCCGCGAGGAAAAAGTTGAGATAAAAATGTCCATTTGACAGAAAATCGCACATACAGCAAATCTAATCCTAATACCTTTTCCAAAAATTTGTTAAAACTACAGTAGTAAATTAGTAATATGTAAGGCCAATATCTATGCTAGGTTGTGCCTTATTGAAATAGTACCCATTCTTCTCCAGTGTGCTGGAAACACCCCCAACACACACATTTTACATGTAGAGATAATCAAAACGGCTGCAAACGTTTGTGAAGAAAAACTTGCCCTGTTTACATAAAAAACAATTTTTACAAGCTGTATTTAAGTTGGTTATGTTGTCATGTTATATTTGACCTAATCCATTAATTTTCTAATGACAATCAAAGTGTCATTCCCATTGCCTATACCATTAAGTAAAATAATTCCAAGGATTTCCACAAATGTAAGATTAGTATTCACAAATAAAAGGATATGGAGTAAATATACGTGGGACAAAAGCCTACAAATGCATAGAAAGATTCACTAAATGAAAGAACCCATTCTTTGTTGTTTTTCATCCCGAGATCAAAATTATGCTTTTAACATTGAGTTCACGCTCACACCTCATGGAAAGTTCAAAAAGCCCCTAGCACCGTTTGGAGTAGAAAAATACAAATATAACCAAGTTGCATAAAAACAGGAATTTTCGTTGTGCTGTACATGTGGTTCAAGGAATAACCTTTCATCAACAGCATATAAAAAGGCATCATCCAAAAGTAGTGAAAAAAGAAGTGCTCATTACTATAAATATCGAAACAGAGGGCCAAATCCAATACCAAGGTCATCCACTGAGTGCCATACACGGAATGAAGCTTCAGTATTATTAAGGGATTAGAATGTAGAAAAACTGTTAACTTCTATAAAACGCAATGTAAATTTTTCTTGTCAGTCTGACTATTGAGTAAATTCACTCTCTCGATGTCAAACAACACTACATTGTCCATCCATGCCATTAGAATCGGATGCAGGATCGTCAACAAACTTTACTTTAATATATCAGTTTTATTAGCAAGCTACAGAAAACATGTTTTTAATGAATGATTATTTGCGATAAAGTGACAATTAAAGTAGAAGTTTCCAATCCTTTTTTTTTCAAAAAGTGAATATAGTAGTGCACACTACATTTGTTGAGTCAGCATTTACACATTATAGTACAAAATATCTTTGGTATGAACTTATCATAAATATTTCCGAACGTGAAACAGTATCACACAAGTAAATGTTTGAAAAAAATGAATTTGATTTTTGGCCTCGTGCATCATCCTTTGCGTTAGGCACTTAAATTAAAAGAATAATTTAGCATTCATATTAGCTCGACAGGACGTTCTAATTTCTTATTTACATTTGTATGGTTTGTCTGACTATTCAGCCCTGGAATCGAGGATAGATCACTTTACACCAAGCAAAGGTCTCATTTAAGATGACTGAATTTTGGCTTAAGAAAATGATCACTCGAAAAAATTGGCTGATATGATTTATGTTTTTCCTTGTTACTTTGTGGCATGTGACTATGTTTTTCGGCCATTGTAGGTGTTTCCCTTTATCCTTTTTATTATATTTATATTCTATATGATATGATTCTTTTGTCTTGACGGTTCTTTCGTCGAATAAAGCAATAAGCGGTTGTAATTGTCATGGCAAACCCCACTGATATGCTTATAAAGTTGTTGAAATAGATATGACCATAGAACAAGAATGAAAGCCTATGCAATGACGTACAGAATCAAGGAAATTTCCTAAATCAATATCTTTATTACCTAAAATGATTTTTTTTAGATATATAAACATGTTTCATTTTAAGGTAAACGGTTAAGAATTATGTAATAGTAAGAAATCAAGATAACTGATCGATGATATAGTTTATAGCGATATTGATATTGATTATGTCGTAATACTGATACACAGCATGAACTCATTGAAAAGAAAATTTTGCAAGGTCAGCAAAACATGTCAGTTTCAATATTAACTGATATGATTTACTGGTCATTAGAGGATGAGTTCTACTCTTGTAAAAATGTTTGAATAACAATGTCAGATGTTATCTCTGGTATATTTGATTGTTTTTACAGAATGTTCAATATAGTATATTTTTATCGTTACAACACTATCGTTGATGTCATAACAATATTTTGATAACAGCTTTCCACAGCTTCACGAGATATGGGATGGAAAATCATTGAGTGAATATTCCCTACCAAGAGCACATATAGTCTTAAATATGAAAAAGAAAGGAAATGGGATAAATGTCAAGGAGACAACATCCCATATCCAGGTTAAAACGACCAAAAACAAAACATCTAGGATCACCGTACGGTCTTCAACACAGTGAGGAACCTCACACCATATAGTAAGCCCTAAATGGCCCGAAAAGGAAAAAAAAGTGAATAAATCAATGGGAACAAACCACATCCAATAACTTGCATATAAAGAAACTAAAATTTTATAAGAAGACAAGGACAAGCCAATGACCAACATATTCCTGACTTGGGCAGGCGCAAAAATTGCGGTGGGGTTAAACTCGTTTTCTTGGATCCAAACCCTCCTCCTATGTGTAAGAATGGCAAGAAATAAATTTACAGAAAGACTCTCAGTAAAAATCAAACAAGAAAAAAGTCCAACTTATCAAGACGAGTACCCTTACAATGAAGTACATAAAACATGAAGACAATACACACGGGTACCGTCCGGACAAATGCTCGCAGTTACCGACAGCTATCTAAGGACATAACTTCCGTTGACTATGATATCAAGCTTTCTAACATATGAAACTTTAATTGAAATACTTCTGAATAGATTTCGTATAACAACAAGAAGAACATGATATTGTGCAATGCCAAATACTGCCAATATGAAAAATTGTTTAAATTTTAGTTATGACGTAAAGCATTTAGGAGCTGATCAATATTTTTGCCAACAAAAACCAGAAGTAAAGATTTAACAACAATGCTGCATTTAATTTAATAATATTTTTTCTTCCAGTTCATTACGTATCATTCTCAGATGGAGATATTTAAATTGTTCATATTTTAAAGCTCGAGGTGCACCGAGAACTTTAAAATGTGAAAAACTTAACTATCGAGATTTGAGAAATTATCGTAATAAACGGAAAAAACAATGTTAGAGATTGTTTTCCTAATTCCTACTTAGTCCTTTTTTATTGCAATAAACAATCTGAATGTTCTGAAAAAAAAACTCAACCTTAATGATGCAAATCAATGTAATCTGAAGAGTTGTGTCGAATATAAATTGTCAATAACTACAAATGCCAAAATTAATTTCCCAGCAATTTGAAAACATAAAAGGAATATATTTCTGATGTATTGCTCACAGTTTATATAATTGCACTCTTTAGCATTTGTAGATATCGACAATAAAACAAACATAAACAAACTTTATAATGATGAAGATGTGCATATTTTTATACCTTATTAAACAAGTACACGGTACTTTATTACAAGTCTCGCGAAATATGTCAGTTCTTGCATCAATTTCTTAGGATTTACATGTCATTAGAGAATTAACGCCTTATCCGTGTATTATGTGTCGAATATCCATGTCAAATGAATAACAAAATACCGAAGTTTCTGTTAATTTTGTTTCTGCATATGGCATTTCTCTTCAGTGTAGATCAAATCAAAACCAAACTGCAAGACCATTATCCCAAAGATTTCTAAAATCTGATAGAGCACAAATAACCAAAAAAGATCTAAATGGAAAGCAAAAATCAGTTAAGGACAGGGTTATGCAAGAGGGAGATACTCCTTTGTTTTAAGTAATTTTTATAACATGGCTGTAGCTGTCCTACGCTGATTTTTGCTTTTCTTTTAGCTCCTACTGATAATTTGTTCTATGTCGGCTTTTACACCAATTTTGTTAATGGATTTCTGAATGTTTTGGTTTTATCTGCGCTTAGGAAACTTGCGTTTTAGAAATAGTCAAAGGCCAAAAAAAAAATAATAATATTAATAAATAAATATATAAATTAAAAGTTATCTCTGTATTTTTTATTACAAAATTTGATTTTAAAGAATATCAATTTTATGATTTTTTTTTGCCAAATATATTGAACCAGTAAAAACAATACTACATATGACTTTAAGAATTATTTTCCAAAAAGGCTGTAACAAAATGAATTATTAAGTAGCATTTAAATTCAGAATAAATTTGTCTATCCGACTGCAAAAACTGGACTTGCTGCCTTTCGAAAAGCAATGGCCTAATTGTTGAACATTCCAACGTAATTGACATTTCTTTAACCTACAATTTCAATAAATATCAATCGGTAATTACAGCATGAATATTGCATGTTAAACAGTGGCTCTCGGTTTTGAATTAGTTACCACCATCACTTGATCTTGTTATCTTGTCTTGCCTACACATCTACTTTATTTCTGGTTTCAAATCCGTATAAGACGTCATGTAAGTAATACAGATACCCCCCCCCCCCAAAAAANTCTTAGGTGAATGTAGAATTGCTTCAAATCATTTTCTTTCGTTTAAAGTCAATGACCTGAAAACCGGTTGTATTCAGTGAAAATTGAAATATCTAAAATTTACAATTTTTTTTTAAACTATGGAGTATCTCTCTCATGTATAACTCTGTCCTTAGCTGAATTTTGGCTATTCTATTTAGATCCTTTTGGTTATTTGTTCTCTATCAGCTTTAACATGGACTTTTAAATGTTTTGGTTAAATCTGCACCGATGAGACATAAGTTGTCGAAATGTACATATGCAGAAAGTAAATAACAGTAACTTCGGTATTTTGTTATTTGTTATTAAATTCAAAAACAATTTTTACTGGTTATATGTTAGAAAATTTGGCGGGGGAAAAAATCCCGTACTTTTTCCTGTACAATGTAACCAAATTTAAATGATCATATTTCAAAAAATCAAAACAAAACAAAAACATGATTTGTCAAAACAAAATTTTTGGGGTTAATTGTATTTATTTTCAGTTCAAAAGATTGCGTTTTTTTACTCAGCTGCCATCACTCTTGCTGCTATCTGCCTGATTCTTAGATGGACTGGCACTTAAAATGCATATGATAGCTGTGAATTCCAATAAATAGCGACCGTCTAGCTACGCACCCTTTGGTATATAGACACAGAGTCTCTTCTATATTAATAAAATATATACTTGTGTAATTTGCCATTTTGCTGCGAAGATTCGAATTTGTACAACGTATGCAACGTTTTATGTAATTAGAAATATTACCTTGTTTGATTTTGGAAAACACTAATGCTTCATTGTGATGACCAATATCCTACTGATGAGGTGACAATTATATTTACAAACTGACTTATAAAGCCGTGATAATCAATCACACAGTCCATATACTGCACAAATACAATTAGACTTCAATGTTGATTACAAATTACAACTAAAGATATCGATATTTGTTATTACATGTGATATATTACAAGTTTAAATTAAACTTCCACCATAGTTTATTTTATCTGCACTGATGAGACATAAGTTGTCGAAATGCGCATATGCAGAAAGTAAATTCACAGTGACTTCGGTATTTAGTTATTTATTACATAAGAGATGTAAAAATTATTCTGGTTTTATTTATTGCCAAGTCAAAGTAGATATTATTTGAGTTCGTACTAAAACCATGTCTAAAAGACAAACAAAGGGAATAACATTTCTTCCGTAAATGGTGGTGTACAGTGGGAGATGACCCTTGTGAGATCGTTGCACGCGACCTCATCTCACATCGGTAAATGACCAACCATAAGTGTTCATTTTTGTGATACAACAATGACTTAACGTCATAAAACACCTGACGTCACAATGTATAGAATACTCAAGTGGCGACAACGCTGTTCAAACAGTAAAGGTCTCCAGACGTTTCTTTTCGCTTTTTTACGGAAGAAATAGGTACTTGCATAAGATCAAAATTAAAGATCGGGATATCTTTCACTCGTGTAAGAAATTCTACGTCTTTTCCTCTCGTTCCGCTACGCTCCACTCGAAAAAAGACGAAATTTCTTACACTTGTGAAAGATATCCCGATCTTTAATCTGACCTTATGCAAGATCCTATTAGAGTCTACAGTATTCCAGTTTAACCTTTCAGATTTTTTTGGTTTACTGTTATTTCGTCCATGAATCATTTATCTTTGACTTACTGTAAGTCCACTTGAAAAAAAAATCTATTGAATTATAATTATTTTAGATTTTAGCATGTTTTTATTTTCAAACTGCCACACAAAAGCCTTTTTTCTAGAGGTTATCAGTGAGATAGTCAATCATTAGGTACACAACTCGTATATCTAAATTAATACATAAATGTGTGTTAAAACCTTCCAGGATTTTCTGTAAGGACCAAATAAAGGTATTTAGACCAAAAAATGTTAAGCGCGAAACTTTTATGTGCCACTCACTTCCTGACCCTAGCATGGAATAGTACTTAAATGTAAATGAATGAAGCATAGGTTCATGTGAGTATCAAATCAAGCTGTTAAGTGACAAGTCCAAGCATGCATTTGGTTTTTTTTTGCCAAAATATGAGAAATGCAAAAGCTAGTTTGAGATTTGAGTAAATATCTCAGCGATGGATAGGTCAGCATGACTTCTTTACTTCGCTATTGATGTGTTTGTTGATCATTAGCACAGTAGCTAGCTGTTTTGCTAGATGTGAAGAAATTTGACTTTGCCAGTTTATGTGGTGAGGAATTGTGTCTGTGCAAGGCA
Organism: Modiolus philippinarum; assembly: GCA_002080025.1. Lineage (NCBI taxonomy): Eukaryota > Metazoa > Mollusca > Bivalvia > Mytilida > Modiolidae > Modiolus > Modiolus philippinarum. Next base: position 112,296 of record MJUU01008583.1, on the reverse strand, counting down.
CAGTGATGAAAAAACACTTTACGAGCCAGGGAAAATGGTGAAAAGTACCGTTCAAGGAAAAGTTAGATGTGAAGAATTCTGTTCGTGTTGAGAAATATTGTACTTGCCATATGAGTGAGGAATACTGTTACATTCACTATTACTGGTGAAGTATTCTGGCCAAGCCATGGCGAAGACTTTATTCTAGCTATGCTAGTGTTAGTTATTAAAAATACCACCCAAGCCAGCATTAGTCATGAAGAATACTGTCAAAGCTGTATTAGCGGTTTAAGAATACCATCAAACGCAGTGACTCAGTGCCAGTTTTAAAGAATTCTGTTCAAGATAGTGTTGTGGTGAATAATACGGTCTAAACCAAGAAAGTTAAAACGACAGAATTCTTTACAAGAAGTGCTTAATAGTGATCAGAATAGACTAAAGATTTAAGCCTATACTATTCAGAACTCCCATGTATTTCAGTTCAAACAAGTGAAATTTACTATCATTATTCATGCTTACTTGAAAACACGTCTATACTACATATTTTTTCATTTGAAATAATTTAAAATCAAATACAAATTAATCAGAGCCAATTTTTTAGACCACAATCAAGTCATGAACGGATCAAATAACATGAGGAAACAAGGAATCTTTGATGACCCCTACACATGAAACGGAACGGTAACAATTGGTGAAAATTGCTTAAAGTCGACATGAACATGTGTAGTTTAAATACTGGAAATATTAAGAAAATTAAACGAGCTGAAATTTTTAAGCCTACCCTAGGTCTACCCCCTTAGATAAAGGTGTCAAGAGTTAAAGACACAGCTTTATAATTCGATGTTGTTGAAAAAATGAGTATTTTAATGGAAAAAAATAAGAGCAATATGAATGTCAAGCGGACACAAAAACGGCGTGAAAAACATCGTGTACGTGTTCTCACCCAGGCGGTTGCTTGAGACGGAAAATTGGGTGGGTGAGACCGAAAAATCCTATTGATATATTGGTAATGCTACAAAAGGGATGAGAAAAAGAAAGAACACAGAAACAAAAATGAACAAGAACGACATAAAGATAGAACACTACCATTGTGCAATACCTTGAATACCGGAGGTTTTATCAGGTGTCCTTGTCACACTGCCAATGAAAACTCTAGTGAGTCATAGTCACTGTTTGTAAGGTCGTCGAATATAAACGCCACTACGGATCTCCTTGTCACACTGCCAATGAAAACTCTGGTGAGTCATAGTCACTGTTTGTAAGGTCGTCGAATATAAACGCCACTACGGATCTATACTGAAAAAATTCCATTCTCATTTGTGAAGCAGATTCCTTGAGACGATCTGTCAAGATCACGTGGACGGTAACAAATCAGTAACTAAACATAACCTTATAAAAAGTAATTTTGTTAACAAAATATGAATAAATATCAAAGGCGTGTATAATATTTCAATATTTTAAGACAACTAACTTGGCTTGGTACAGTCGGTCATCCGAAAGAACATTGAAGTAACTGGTTATATTGTTGTCACTACTGGATGATGAAATATTGACGAGATTTTTAACACTTTAATATTTGAGTACATTAAAAGATCAGAAGTATATAAGGTTATTTGTGGATAATGACTGATGAAATCGTTCAAGATTCATGTTAAATACTAGTACTCGAAGATCATCGATAAATCGATACAAATGGTGTATAGCTTTCGAAAGATAAATATCTTGATCTATTAGTGCAAGCTAAGGTTGAAGTCTTTCATGTGTGTTTTTGTACTTCTTTGGTGTGTTTTTTTTTATATATTTGAGTGTTTTTCCAATTTAAACAAGAGGTTTGCTGTTTTTGATTCTACTGGTAGTATAGTAATTACTTGATAGATGTTAATTGCTTTACTTGAATTATCTTTACAGTTATGGATGAAATATTATAGCCGGTGAATACTGAATCAGCGTTTGATTACATTTGTAGGATCCAATACATTAACAGTTTGAACAGTTATATAAAATAAACAAATTACTTTTAATTGTAACCTCAAAAATTGTGTCAAGCAACACAATTCCTCATTATTAAATACTTGGACTAGATCCACTTTTGCAACACATTTGCAAGGGTGGTCTAAAGTTATCATACATTTTTACTGTTTTAAAATGAAAACATCTTTAACTTAAATTCATAAAATATTCAACACTTCAATCTCTTGACTTCATAACTGTTATTAAGTCTACCAAACGAAGTTGGGAGACTTATTGTTTTTGTTGCGTTTATTATTATTATTATTATTCCGCTTTCTTTCTTTATTCTCGTTACAATTAGTTTTTTATCTTACATTTTTACTGTTTTAAAATGAAAACATCGGGCAGTGGATGACAGCGATTGTAAGAACACTTCGCCAGTTAACTTTAAGTTTGTTGACGATCCCGCATCAATGGATCAGTAGGATAAAAAAGCATGGATGTAGCGTTGCTTGACAGTTAGCAATGAATTCCGCTCAAACCGGTGCTAGGGGCCGTCTTGAACTTGCTATGAGGTATGAGTAAAGCTCATTGTTGAAGCCTCATGGTGACTTCAAGATGAAGAACAACAAAAAAAGCGTTGTTCCATTGCTTATTTACCACTTTGACTCATTTGCATTTACTGCATATCCCTTCATTGATAATTTTAGACTGGAGTTTGTCTCTCCTGCAGTGTGGAGTCCGTAAAAAGATTCCCCGTGAGAGAGATGTATGCTCTATATACATTTCAGTTATGGTGTACTTGTTCTTGAGAGAATCTCTCATATGGATATGCTATCACACTTTCATGTTTTGGCCTTTTTATTTTTTGTAATCTGAAATTGTTATTCTGACCACCTGTTTATTGTGCCCACATCTCATAATTTTATTTTGCCAAGTTTTCTTACAATTGGCTCGATGAGTGCCCTGTGGTTGTTTAAATGTTGTGATCGTCTTCTGTCGTCTTTTTGTCGGGCAGTGGATGACAGCGATTGTAAGAACACTTCGCCAGTTAACTTTAAGTTTGTTGACGATCCCGCATCCATGGATCATTAGGATAAAAAAACATGGATGTAGCGTTGCTCGACAGTTAGCAATGAATTCCGCTCAAACCGGTGCTAGGGGCCGTCTTGAACTTGCTATGAGGTATGAGTAAAGCTCATTGTTGAAGGCCTCATGGCGACTTCAAGATGAAGAACAACAATAAAAGCGTTGTTCCGTTGCTTATTTACCACTTTGACTCATTTGCATTTACTCCATATCCCTTCATTGATATCTTTACTTTAAATCATAAAATATTCAACACTTCAATCTCTTGTCTTCTTAACTGTTATTAAGTCTACCAAACGAAGTTGGGAGACTTATTGTTTTTGTTGCGTTTATTATTATTATTATTCCGCTTTCTTTCTTTATTCTCGTTACAATTAGTTTGTTAGAAGAATTTTTCTATACTCTGAGTCGTGTTAAAGAAAAATGTTACAAAACTGTGGCCTATACCGGCTATTTCTATGGTATACCTGTTTAATTTTTTGACTTCTAATTATGTGTACATATACTGTTTACTAAAAAAGACGTAAGTTATCGGTATGGCCTTCAGCGGAACCCAGTATTCCCACTCTTGTTATAATAACATGTATTATGATAATAATTGCACTGAATGGAGTGTATTCAATTAATTGGCCAACACCGTCGAATATTGTTTCAAAAACGTCTACGCAAATGTTATATTAACATGTTGACCGTTACTAAATACGATTAGCAATATGATTTGACGGATCTTTATTATTGAAATTTGAGCCTAATTTCGAAAGGACTTTTCATCGCACCCATGAAGTAATTCATGTTTTCATATCTACTTCCGAGCCGACCGTTACGATTTTGTTATATCCACCACTTTAGCAGGTGGTATATAGTTATCATGGTGTCCGTTCGTCCGTCCGTTTATTCGTTCGTTTCCAAATGAGCTTGAAATTAAAGAAACAACTGAAACACCTACTTCAGCTTCGTACCTAGATCTTTTATTGTATATTGACGAAGAT
>MJUU01008583.1:88354-107778 GCA_002080025.1 Modiolus philippinarum | reverse complement strand
GTCTAACGTCATTGTTTTCTGTGTTCTCGTTTTTGCCCTGTCTTTGGACTTCGATTTTTGTGAATTTCACCCCTTTGTTCCTTCGGTATTCTACTGCCGTTGTTCCCGTAAGGGTACATACTTTGTGGCGACAATTCTTCCTAGACCACCGAGTGAAATTCACCGAAACTTTCACAGAATATTCAGTGTACATTGCCATTGTGCACAAATTTTTGTGAAATTCAATTTGATTTTTTGGTATGTTTCATTTCTGCAATCGAATTGGGAGCAGGTGGATGTATAGTTCTGTATTTGCTATGCCTGTGTTGCTTTTACTGTAACAGTTTTCATTTGTGAGAAATCATTATTACCAAGATATTTTTGATCTTTTGATCATTCTTGCTGCGTAGGACAGATAATTTATTCTGTTAACAATATTCTTTGAATTTGTGAATTTCACCCCTTATGCCATTGATTCTTGTTTTCAAACACTACTTATCTTTATGGTCTTGTTTATGTAGAACATGAAAATAAAAGTCATGTTTTTGAAAGAGTAAAAAGCTGAAGAATGGAAAGAATATTATTTCAAGTCTTGTAGCATATATTTATTATAAGTCTGGAGCCAAGTTTTAATTTGAGGTGTACTCGATGTTTGTAGGGCGGACTTCAAGATGAGATGTATTTAGTTACCAAACAATCAAGTGTAAGAATACTTCGGCAAACGAATACCGAAGCAAGAAATGTAACAACGATCAACCTACTTTTTTAAGCGTAGCATATATTATTTTGTTAATTTTGCATTTCACAAGGGCTTCTTATCTATACAACATTTTCCTGGATAAAATTCATATATAATTTTTCATATTTAGAAATACGCTGACATGATTGTCTGCACTGACTTCCGGTACCAATTACTAAGTTATTATTAAGATAATGTTGACCGAGCCACAATAAAGTTCACCTTACATATTCATACGCTGAGACAATAAAATCAAAGCTCCGATGTAGCTGAAACTCGAAAACCCTGAAAATCTACATGTGGCAAAACATCTGTATGTATTAAGTTATTCCGTAATACGTGAAAATAATCGGATTGTGTGATTTCGTATGCATGCCGATTTCATAAATATATGCAATACACATGTCACGAGTAAACAAATGTTATTTTCATCTTTGACAAATTACTGCTCGTTGGTCCGAGACGCAATATAAAAAACGAGTAATTTGATAAACATGCATATTGTTTTCAATTTAATATAACAACACCGTATTCAACTCAAACAAAAATGAAGAAATATAACTTAAATACACAATGTATACGATTTTGAAAGAAACTTGCGCACTATATTTTATCGGAAGCACGGAGATCATCTTTCAGAGTTGTTAATAGGCTTGAAGCATCAGGTGATTTTTTTCTTGTCATATTAACATCTCTCCAGCCATTTCATGGCTTTCGAGATAGATAGAACAAAAACGTATGAATGACATTATAAAAGAATTCTATTAGTTTTAACTAAATAAAAAGAATTATGAATATTGGAGTAGGAGGGGGCCAAGTCACTCACAATCATATTTCAAAAGTCGGAAGGACTTTTTTTTGTAAGTGAATTGGTGCTGTTTACATTCAAACGGCGTTAAATGTCAGAGTAGTTGATTGTTTTTGTTAACTGTAAAATGATTACATAAAGGCGGTTATTATTCATGCCAAGTTACTCTCCTAATTTCAGTGTTATATGTTAGATGAAAAACAACAATAAAAACGTTGTTCCATTGCTGTGTTTTACCATGTATTTGTAGAGATTTTGTCTCATTTGCATTTACTCCATATCCCTTCATTGTTAATTATATGTATTTTTTTTAACTGATGATCTGTACTGATGAGACAATAGTTGTCGGAATGCGCATATGCAGAAAATAAATTAACATTAAGTTCGGTATTTTGTTTTTTTTTTCATCCATAATGTGATTGTTATGATTTGAATGATTTGAATTGTCAGATGCTGAATTTATTGATAAATCAATTCATTTAATTAAAAACCTAAAAAAAGAAAAAAAAACAGTGAAAGGGTATGACAAAAATGCACATGAAACAACGTCCCTACAGATAAATGGTAAAACTAAGCAACGGAACAATACTTTTATTGTTGCTCTTCATCTTGAAATCGTAAAGTCACCTTGAGGGCTTTAACAATGAGTTTGTTCATACCTCATAGTAAATTCAGGATGCCCCCCTGGCCCCGGTTGGAGCGGAATTAATTGATAAATGTTGAACAAAACTACATCCATGTACCTTCACTTTAAGTCAGGGATACTGAATCGTCAAGTATCATCAATGAACATTATAATAACTGGCACAGTATGTTTAAAGTCGCTGTCATCCTTTTTTCGACAAAAAACTAACAAACAATAACATATAAATAATCAGAGGGCACTCGCTGAGTCAAGTGCAAGAGAACTTCATAAAATCATTAGATTTGGACGCCTGAATAACATTTGGAAAGTACACTGATTAAAATGGCAAAATTTGAAAGTATGAACATGTATCAATATGAAAAATGCTGTCTAGAACAAGTGCACTATAACTGAAATATATAGAGAGTATGCACCTCTTGGGAGAAAAAAGGCATGTGAAGAATTACTGGCAAAATAACTTATCATTGAACAAATTGTTGTTTCAAGATATCCAGATTGACCTGTCGTACTACACTTATAACTTCTGTACCTACATCACTAATGCAACAAATTGACTTTTACTAGTAATTATTTTACGAACAAAATCATATGAATTGTAATGTTTTGTAATTTTGTAATAAATGTATAAGATGCACATTTTCGGCATGTAAAAATTAGATGGAAGCTCTGTCGTATATATAAGCTTTGGAAATAGAATAAAAATAAACCAAAAAATTACAATCAATGAATAAATTTTTAAATATTAGAAGTCACAATTTTTGCGGTAACCATTCTCAGTATAGTTTACTTCATTTTCCATTGGCTGTTCATATGCCTTATAATATTGGAGTCATGAGTCATTTCAGTTGGAGGCTGGTGAGATTTTGTTTACTGCTAATTTTATGGGTTTTAAAGTAACATATAGTCCACTAATAACTTGCTAGAGCTCAGTTCATAAAATAAAATTTCATATTTAGATTTCATTTCCATATAAACCATATAGTTTGTGACAAAACAAATACCACAGCAAACAAGTAAGATTTACATAATAAGTGTACTAAAATTTAGCCAAGACAAGTTATTATTACGTTTTGCGTCAGCGCGCGCATTGAAAATTTGTGATTTTTGATTCAGTTTACATTGTAATAAAAAGTGATTTTCATCATCTGTTCTACTGCAATTTCAACAAAATATAAAGCACAGAAATGATGGGGATTAATGTAATGATTACTAAGCAATAGTATTGATTCCATTTGACAGTGATATTTATATTTTGAAAACGATTTACAAAATCAAATGATCAAATGAATGACTCATGACATAGCAAATAATTTACCAACAACTTCCGAGTAATATTTATTCACAGCATTAACAGAGATAAGTATGCGAAACTAACCTGAAGTCAGAGAACGTTATTTCTTCTCTTTTTGAGTATCTTTCAAATATTGGAGCTTCAAATGATTTAATTTAATCTACAATTATAGAACATATATTATTATCGAACTGATAAAGCAGTGAACTCACGTTTAATTGTACTTTGTTATATTCATATTTTCTATTGTCTGTGATTATATTTACAATAAACCTTCCATAAACAATGTTTCTGTTGATGAATTGTCACAAAATATTCATACAAATATTCAAAACATTAATTGTCATGGGCTCAACAGACAGACGCGTTGGCAGCAGACATGAAAACTTTTTTTAACACTCTTTCACAAATACGCAATCCAAAGGTCGCTAGACACTTAGATTACGTCTATATTATAAGAAGCCGTAAATTGACTGAAAAGTGTGAACAAGCTATTTTTCCCTATTTTGGTATATGAGAATTGTCGGCTATACGTGATAATAATATCTTACAATACAGTGAATTTATAAACATGCCTCCTATATGTGTCTGGAAAAGTTGCCTTCATGAAAACAAAATAACATGATATATGTAAATTTAATTGTTTGAGTTGAGTATACAATTACGTTATATTACTACCACAATGGGAGTTGAGGTTTGGCGCTCCATAAAACTTTCTTTTGAAATATGTTAACCAAATTAGGAGCTTTGTGGTTGCCAGTAGTTTTGCCCCTATTTTGACTATTTGCCTCTTGGATTTTGGCCCTTGATAATCATGTTATATTATTTTGTTATTACCAGCATATAAAGTATTTCGGTATTTCGTTATTTGTTACAACTGCGTGATGCCTCTGCAGGTGGACAAATAGTCCTAGAGGACATTCACAAGCCAAGTTTTCAGTTCGTCAGTGCTGCACTGAATACCGATTTTATTTTGAATCTCGCAGTATATTGTAAATTTTGTTAAACGACGGAAGATCTGTCCTTTGAATATTTGTGGCGTTTCATTTAGTTAGTTATACATTTTTTATATTATTTAAAATCTTCACTAAACAGACATACATTGTCGAAATTGCCAAAACTTCGGTATTAAGTTATTTGTCTTTGTTATCTTCTTTTTGTTGTGTCCTTTCGTAAAATATTTAACAAATATTTCAAACTGTACAGTAATGCGAAAAACAATTACGTTATATACCAGTACATACTCAGTTGAGCAAATAATTTTAAATATTAATGGAATTTAGAGTTTAAAGATGGCAAAGTCGAATCTTCAGTGCAGATTGAATGAAACATTTGGAAGACCAAAAGATGTAAAATAAATAATATGTTAACAGTTGGTTAATATAAATGTATGCCGTTAGAAACATTGGATCCTCCGATTCCTTTATAATGACACCAGTAAACTAATTGTTTATAAATAATTATCAAATATATTTTGGGAATAGGATGTAAACATGACTTTGTTAAAAAGCAGCCGCATGTAATATCAACCCTCATCAGCTTATCAAACTTGAATGAAATGTCTCTTTCTTCACTGTGTACATATAATAACACCAATACCAGGACCAATGTACGTGTTAAATTACCTTGGTTAATTGTACGAACAGGAGTTGATTAGAAATCCGCGAAAGGTTATTATTCGACTTTTCATAGGTTAGGGGGAATGTCATTCATGAAATGAAATTTACAACTGAGGTAGATTTCAAACTCAGCTGTACGACAAACGCGATGAATTTACTTTTCCAATAGCCAACTTTTCTTTTCGATGTTGCAACATCCCAACGGCGCCAGCATACGGAGTTTACATCTCCAAGCTCATTCGCTATTCAAGGGCATGTGGTTGATACAGTGACTTCTTTGATAGAGCCTGGTTGCTCACAAATATGCTACTTAAACAAGGGCTGTTACCCAAATCTTGAAGTCATCCCTTTAGACGTTTTAATGTCGACAACACCATCTTGTAGACCGCAATGGTCCAACATAAAGTATTGTGAATTAAATAAAGTCTGTAATGAGAAAGTGGCTGACCACTGATGAGACCCACCGCTAATTAAAAATAGGGGTCGAAAAACCTAAATAAAGAAACAAAACAACCAAAAAATTAACAATGACCGGAATGTACAATCACAGGTCAGAATCACAGTACACTTAAAACAGTATTTAAACAACTTATTATTATTGGAAATACAGCACAAGATAAGCTCTCAGTAAATGAAAGGGGCAGTTTAAATTCAACACTACTCAATTGTGCAAGACATATGATTGTTATTATGGAATACTTCTGGTGGCTTTTGAGTTTGTCAGTACTGAGATAGGACTCGGTGATTTAACTCCACAAATATCTGTTTCCTAGATGGCAATAGAAAATTCCCTTTAAAAGCTTAAAGTTTGTTTCCTCTACCGGATTTGTCCTTACTGTCGGATTTTACATGTTCAACACGGCGGGTGTCTTATAAGAAGCAGGAGATGCTTACTCTACCGGTGCATCTGATCTCACCCATGGTTTTTTATTGTGTCCGTGTTGTTCATTTTTGCGTATGTGTGATTTTGTATGTGTCTTCATTTTTCTTTAATTCTGTACGGTTCCCATTTTGTGTCTCTGTTTCTTTGTTGTTTCCGATGTTGCCATTGTCCTTGGATTATTCGTTTTGGATTGACGATTCGGTTCTCACTTACTTTATTATCTGAAGAACAATATTTTAAGGACTCCTTCATCAAGGAGGATGTGAATAAATAATGAAGTCTGTATCGACACCGATATAACTGAATATTTACACAACAGTTTTACTGTTCATGTGAACTTGAACAGTCAAATCTTCCGATAACCCGAGAATCTATTGTTCGTTTGCAGCCAAAAATCTCTACAAGCACCACTCTATCACATTGCTAACCTATTACTAAGTATATCAAAATAAAAATTGCTATACATTGGCAAACGAATACCGAAGCAAGCATACGAAAATTGAATAAAAAAAGAGAAAATTATAAGCTATAACAAAAAAATTATAAGCTATAATAAAATAAAAGATTTTGATTGGTTTAATAAATTCTGTTTCTGATTGGATGAACGTAAAATACAAAAAGCGATTTCTGTTTCTCGTTTCTCACCGGCTAAAACTATAATTATCATTTTCAATTCAAGCTAAAATTCTTATTTTGGAATGTTGCACACATTACACTGCAACGTAGCATTGAACCATTGTTCACACAAAATGAAATGCTTAAATTACAAGTACAGTCCACATTAACATTTACTAAAGTTCTACAATTATTTTTTATATAGTTTTTTAAATTAACCTCAACCCGAGATTTTGCTGTCAGGACCTCTGTTTTGTCTGGTTTTCTGTTTTGTACGTATTATCCCGTATTATGAGATCAAAGGTCAGACTTCAACAATTACTTTTCACCCTACCTAGTTAAACACAATTATGGCTGCTTTTATAATTAACGTAGTTGGGTTTGTTATTGTTATTTTGCATAAAATAAATTTATCTACTGCATAATGCATTATGCTTCTTAATTGTAATTCCTTTCATTTTATTATCAATTGTTTGCATATTTCAAGTTAACACAATATTTTCAATGTTATATATCATGTATTTGTTATGACTTGTGATGTTTTGATTTCTGTTCTAGTCATTACTGCATGAAGAGCATGAATATCTATCCTTATCATTTTAAACTAAAGAAAGAAACAACTTCTTCAATACGAAAGCATATTTTAAGTAATTTGTTGGTAATTATTTGAAGGCTAGATGCTTAATAGCTTACTAACACCATATGTGCTCTACAGTGTAACTATTTGGTGCGTTGATACTATATCCCTTAGGTCTTTACTTTGAAAGCAAAAGTCACAAAAACGCGGTATACCTAGCATTTCGCAAGGAAACTAGAGTATCTGTGCGATATACCAGGTATACCGTACGAAAAATGCAGTTTCGAATCGGTATTCATAGTATTCAGCGAAATGCCTGTTTTTGTACGTAAACTGTAGTTTCCCATTTAAATTGAAGGGAAACTAAGGTTTTCGCACACAAACTCCACTTTCCGATTCGTCATCGGAAATTTGAGCTCGAATCGAAAACGCTTGTTATAATTTTAGCTAGTGAGAAATGAGAAGCGAAAATCGCTTTATGGCATTTGAAATCTATCCAATTCAAAATGGAAACCGGCATTCAGTGGTTAATTAAACCAATCAGAGTGAGTTCATTCTGTTTAAGCTTATAAGTCTCTCTTTTTCATTCAATTTTCGTAATTTTTATGTACATATATATTTTAATATCATAAGTTAGCTTTTTGTAACTATCTTTGGGTGCAAACAAAAACAATTTGCGGGTCATGGGCGGATGTGATGTTGAGTGTGCCGTTTTAGACTTGTGATTAAAATAGTTATTAAATGAATAAATCTCTTGAGGAGAGTATTTATATTTTGATTTGATCTTCACTAAAGAGACATAACTTGTGGAAATGCGCATATACAGAAACTAAATTCTGAGTAACTTTGGTATTTTGTTATTTGTTTACTCTATTTTCAAATTCTCACTGTTTGTGATATATATATATATATATATATCACGGAAAAATTTATAAAATTGTATAACACAACATATATACTCCCTTGAAAGGATGTTATAAAGAAAATACAAAAAAAAACATTGTGGAGGTGTAAGTTTAAATCCAAGACTAAAGTCTTACTTTTAAAACCCTTTTTTTTTTTGGCTTAAATTCATTATATTTGTATAGCAGAACATATCAACTTCTTCGAAAAAATATTATAATGTAGAAATTTAAAAATGAAGGTCATTCTATGAGTGTGAATATGAATCTTAGACTAAAAATCTTACTTTTAATGCCTTAATTATTCTAAAATTCAAGAAATTAGTATCACACATTAGTCCTTCAACTTGATATTATGAGGAGACTTTTTTTTTCTTTTTCTTTTTTTTGTTAATGAATTAATTTTGGTCACTTTTAGAGAGAAAGATTAAACTACACACCCATAAATCCAGCTTTTAATACCTCATTTTTGCTTAAAATTATAAAATTAGTATATTGCAACTCTTTTGCAAGGAAATGATGATATTCAATATAAAAATCTACTTATTTTGATCACGTTTGAAGATTGAGTTTACACAACAGACAAATAAATCTTCCTTTAAATACATTATTAATGCCGAAATTCATGAAATTTGTATAACACAACGTCTAAAGTCCTTTTAAAGGCAACAATAGAGTAAAGTTTAAAACAAAATCTATATGATTTTGGTCCTTTTTGAAGAGAGGGTTAAGACTGAAGACTAAAATTCCTATTTTATACATTATTTATGCTAAAATTCATGACATTTGTCTAACTCAGCATGAAAATTTCTTCGAAGGACATTATAAAGTAAATTAAAAAATGACTTATTTTGGTCTTTTTAGGAGACGCAGACACAACATCTTACTTTTGATACCTCATAAATGCAAAAATTCATGAAGTTTGTAAGAAGATTTACATCTTACTTTGAAAATCCTATTTATGCCAAAAATAATGAAAAGGACATTATAGAGTCAAATTTTAGAAAAAAAGAGAGCTTTTAAATCATTTTTGAAGACTTATTTTAAACGACAGCCTAGATGCTTTGTTTTAGGTAGTTTTAACCTGGAGATCGGATGTTGTCTCCTTGACATTTACCCCATTTTCATTCTTTTTCATAAATGCCTTATTTCTAATATCTTATATAATCAAAAATTCATTAAATAGTTAAATCACGACATATAAAACTCCTTTGAAAGGATATGTTTAAAGCTGTTACAAACATGGGACATTTGTTCCCGCATTTGTATATTCGACCAGATTTGCTTTATATATTCTAAACCGTGAAAACTTGAAAGAGAGTACACAAAAAATAGAAAAAATTTCTCTACAAATTTCTTTACTTAAAAACAGAATACAAGATCTTAATAGGTTTAATCAACTGAATACCGGTTTCTGTTTCTAATTGGATTAACGTACAATACCTAAAGCGATTTCTGTTTCTCGTTTCTCATAAGCTAAAACTATAATTATCATTTTCGATTCAAGCTCAAATTTCTGATTCCGATCAAAGTGGATTTTTCAAACGAAACCCTCAATTTCAATTGGAAACTGAAGTTTTCGCGTAAAAATCCAGATATTTCGCGGAATATTATGTATACCGACCGGAAACTGTAGTTTTTACCTGGTATTTCGACGGAAATTGCAGCTTTAGGGCGAAATGCTAGGTAAACTGCATTTATGTGACTATCGCGGTTCATACTGTAAAGCTATTCTATCATCTTTTGAGGCACAGAACGGTTTGCTTTTAGCAAGTAACATTTCATGAGAGGTTAATATTCAAATATTGGGAAATCACCATGATCGCATAATATGTAAAATTACATAACGCAATGCCGTTGTAAAAGACTTATTTGATTTTATCTTTAAGGGGACAACCATTTGATTTTCACTGAAGGTTTGAGCGATTTTGTAAATAAATTTTGTAATCTTGGAGCCAGTGAAAATAAATATTAAATAAATATTCTTATCCTACTCCTCATAAAAATAAATAATTTTATTTTGTTTTGAATAGAAATTTCGGGGACAAAATACCCGAAGGGAGTGACCTTGATATAAGTTTTGTTCAGAATACCGCTTATGTGCACGCTAGGGGCCTTCTTGATCTCGCTTGGGGGGTGAATATTGTTCACCTCTTGTTGAAGACCCTCAGGCGACATCAAGATGTAGACAGGAATAAAAGCCCTGTCCTTGATAAACCGGAGTTTTCTATGTATCGTGTGAGTTTTTGTCACATGTACATTCACTCCATATCCTTACATTTTTCCTAAAACGAAATAATAATTTGATACTGCATTTAGTTAAAATAAATTATTTGCTAGAAACGGACATGGAAATAAATAGTTTTCCTATACAAAATTGCCCAATTCTTCCCCTGAAAATCAAATGGTCGTTCCTTTCTTTCAAGGCCTTATGATGACTTCAAGATGAAGAACAACAATAAAAGCCTTGTTCTTTTGCTTGTTTTGCCATGTAATTGTAGAGACTGTGTCTCATGTGGATTTACTCCATGTCCTTACTTTTGATCATTCTATCCCTTATTATTGTAAAAATACAGCAATAAGTAATCAATGGAAATAGCTTAAAACATAAAAATAAAAAAAAACACATTTCAATTTTCTATATTCTAGAAAACTATTTATTTTTACAGTTAACAATTTTTCAGTGATTGTGGCACCTGTTTTGTCTGTTTGGCTCTTTATATTTCTTTTCTGCATTTTTTTGTTTGTTTGTTTTTTGTGTTTTGATTTTTGTTATTACTCCCATGCGCCATTAACAATGAAAGGGTATAGGCAAAAGGATATGGCCAAACTGCACATGTGCAAAATTATTTACTTTGTATCTTATGATTGTCATTGTTGATATTTATACTTAAAATGGAAAATGGTAAAAATTATTATATGTGTATATAACTACTGATATTACATGTAACTGTAATTTACAATAAAAATGGAACGGGCCTTATTGTATCAGCAAAGGGTTATGCAAAGTATTTCGATTTTTTTAAAGAATGTTTGCGTTTAAGTGTAGTTTTTTTAAGGTAACTTTTCCCATTGATTTCATATATTTTTAAGGGGTGGGTATTGGAATGGCGGTCATGGCCTATCGTCGTTCATCTCTGGGCTCGGACCAAGAACGTGTAAACACGTCATTTGGGAATGTATTGTTATAACTCAGGATCAGCACTTAGTAATAAAATCGCCATAATGCTACAGTAGTTCCTTACTAGATGGAATTATTCTTCATCGTTAGGAATGTCAATATCAAAATCAAGACAAATTATAAGACGGAATACAAAGTCAATACATGGATGTTTTACATCAACATGTAAAGAATGGAATAATTGCATGCCAGTTAAAGACTGTAAATGTTTGTCATCTTTAGGAAATTGTTCTTTGATGTAATGA
Source organism: Modiolus philippinarum (assembly GCA_002080025.1). NCBI lineage: Eukaryota > Metazoa > Mollusca > Bivalvia > Mytilida > Modiolidae > Modiolus > Modiolus philippinarum. Next base: position 96,293 of record MJUU01008583.1, on the reverse strand, counting down.
CAATAAGGATAATGATATAATGACATGTTATCAATAAATCGTTATTAGTTTTATGCCAATTAAACTAGGGCTGTAATAATTCAATTAGATGGTCTATTAATGTTGGCAAAGGCAATTACTATAAGTCATTGTTCCTTTACTTTACAGAAGACAAATTGTATCATGGACAAACGTCAAGATATCATGGACAAACGTCATGACTTCAACGTAATATATGATGAAAAGAACGGCCTTAAAAGTTTTATAGTGTGCAAGTTTTCCTATAAACTGTGATACTCTTGGCGAGTGTTTTTATACCATGGATTTTTCTTGATTTTAATAAAAATATTTAATATTCTTCTATAAAAATATTTTTGATTGATAAATACGAGTCCATGGGATTAGGTATTATAAGGAAATATCTACCCCCTTTTTAAATAATAAAAAGCAATAAAGAGAAAAATTGGAACAAAAAAAATCGAAAAACGGTATGCAAAGCTTGGTATTATGGTCAACAATTCTGTGAAGTTTGGTAGTAATCGGATTAAAGATGTAGGAGAAGTAGTGCCAGTAGTCTACATTTTATAGGGTCTGTAAGTCTCCTTCAGGTACAATTTTTGTACACGGAAGTTGCATTTTTCACGAAAATATATGACGTTCCAAACAAAAAAATTGAACGTCATGTTTGGCGGGAAACGTTTTTGCATTTCATTTTTATCGTGCAATCTTGGTGTCACATGACGAGACTTACAGGCCCATTACTCTGCAAAAATGGTAGAACATTCTAAAAACATTATGCACAGTTAGGCATTGTGTTCAACAATCTAGTAAAATTTGATAGCAATTGAATTAATGATGTAAAGGTGTAACGACAAACTAAATTTGACTTAATTTCAAATTACAAAGTGTGATTACTCTGTGAAAAGGGTCGATCATTCTGACATCATAATATGCACACTATCCATTGCGTTTAACAATCTAGCAAAGTTTGATCGCAATCGGACGAAAGATATAGTGCTTGTATTTGGATCATGTACCACTCACAAAGTTTGTGACAGTCGAGAGTACGACGGGCGAACAGACGACAGACAAACAAAACAAATGCAATAAAGCAAGCGAGAACCGAACCGTCAGTCAAAAACGGACAATCTAAGGACAATGGGAACATAGCGAAAAAACAAAGACATAACAGGAGTAAGAAACAGAAAAGAAAAATAAAGACACATACATACAAAGATGAACAACACGGACCCAATAAAAACGTGGATGAAATCAGGTGCACAGGTAGATTAATCATCTTCTGTTTCTTTTAAGACACAAGCCGTTGAACATGTCAGCTCCGGTAGTAAAGTCAAATCCGGTAGATGAAAACAAACTTTAGTGGCAAACAGAAATATATGTTGTCATCTGGGACACAAATATCCCATAGGGGTGCATAGGATCGTGATGTTGACAGTCATTTTTTTTTCATTCTAGTCATCGGTAACAAACCCTTGATTAAGTAGCATATTTGTGAGGAACTGAGCTCTTTCCGGGTGGTCACTTTATCGAACACTTCCCCTTGAGTAGTGAATGAGTTTGGAGATGTAAACTTGATATGCTGGCGCTATAGGATTGTTGCTACAAAGAAAATGGGAGTTGACTATCTGAAAAGTGAAGTCACCGCATTTGTTAAGGAACAAGGCGTATGGGGAAGTACCTGTAGTATCCTTAATTTCGAGCTCCTTTGAATAGATAAATCAGTAAAGCGAATGTTGTTTAGTGATTTATATAACGGAAGATGAAATTAAATGTCTGTTAAAATAAAAGAGGCCACCTCGTTTTATTTTAACAGTTCTTAAGTTAAAAGTGTACACGGAAGAGCAGAGTTAGCATACCAGTATTCAAGTCTACTAGACACTCACACATGCGATCAGTCCACTAAAATATTACAAGATGACAGTAAGTTACTGCATTAGTGAGGTTCATGCACTCGAATAAAAAGGACTGCACGTATATAACGCTGTAAAAGTTCCAATAGGATCTGTAAGTCTCGTCATGTGACACCCAGAAATCACAATAAAATTGCAATTTTAAAACGAATTCTGCCAAAATATGACGTTGCAGGATTATGACGTCCTAATTTTTTGCCTGAAACGTCATATGTTTTTTGTTAAAAATGCAACTTCCGGGTACAAATTTTGTACCCTGAAGTTCCAAAATTGAACGAAACTTACAGACCCTATAGAAAAGAAACAAGTTAGATGATTCTGTATATTTCTACTTAGAATCGTGTTCACAGCTCTGGTTTGTGGGGCATGGTTAACAGATTGACATCCCAAAGGAGATTTTTGATCAGCGCTAACACATAATGTTAACTTTATATCTTGCAATTTTCTGGGAAATAATCAGTGATAAATTAAGTTAAAAGGGTTGTTTTTGCTGTATTTATTGCCATCATATTTACCTTATAAATGCATTGTAAGCTTCGTTAGTGTCCGCTGTAAATATGCTCTTAATTGGTCTATATTGTCGTGTATAAATATTTACATCGATGTTAGACAATAATTAAATAAAGTGCATTCATAATCTTATTCTTTAGATAAAGAACATTTTCGTAGACAAATATCAATATTACATCCGGATACTGTTAATCTGAGATGTCATATGGGGGATTTGTTTCTTATGTCTGTAGATTTTACCAACTCATGCAAAGAGGGAAATCATGTTTAATTTCCTGTGGAACTAAAAATTGAAATTGCGTTGTCTGTTCCTCAAATTAAATCAAAGCAATCATTGGCTATCTGTCAGACTATATCCTTTCCTGGGACCTATGAAGACTGAACACATTTCTAGTCCCGGTTTAATTTATTGAAATTTTTATCGGAAAATTATTGGACAATGTTTTCCATCAAATGTCACAAAACATCGTCGTTCAATACTTCACTAACCGTTCTATAGTTATGTTCCTAAGCAAAGCTCTTAAGGGAATCAGATGACAGTCTGAACAGTATTGTGTCGAGTTATCTAGAACAGAATCGGAGCGCCGTGTCCAAATATTTGATCCGACATACATGTAGTTTTCGTATTGAAAAAATAAAAGACTCCTGACAGGGTCAAACGTTTCTATTTTTTATCTCGGGGACCTCAGTTATTAACACCTTAGGGCAATTTCCTCCAAAACTGTTGTGAAATTTCATTTGGTTTCTTCCATAGTGGGATTGTATTTAATAAACTATTTTTACGGAATAATTTTGATTTATTCTCATTGTCTACTATGTCTACCTGGGGATAACTAGATTTTATTCTATACGGGGAAAGTGCGGCTGGGGCTAAAATTTTTACCCTGAATTATAGCTAGAAAGTTACTGAAATCTTGAAATCCATGTCCGAATAAAATAAGTGAGAACCGAACAGTCAGTACAAAATAGAATAGCCCAAAGACAATGGCAACATCGGACATACAAAGAAAAGAAATCACATGAGTTCGGAACAAAAAAATGGGACATATTTACAGATGGATACTATGGACTGAATGAAAAATAATCGGCGAGATCAGGTGCAATCGGTGAATTACTTTCCACCTGTGTATTCTTTATGCTTGGATAAAATACACTAGGGCAGAAATTCCATTATAGAAATACACCGACGGACGAAACTCACTACTACAAGGTAGAAATAAACTAGATAATTTATGTACCCGAAAATTCTGCAAGCAGGAAGGAAAGTACGCTTACACAACAATAGAGTATGCATCTCTTGTTTTTGATAAAACACATACCGCCTGAAACATATCAATTCCGGTAATGAAGTCAAATCCAGTTTTGGAAAAAAAAACAAACGTATGCTGTTAATTTATAATAATAAACGAGGGGCTCTCAAGAGCCTGTAGCTCACCTGGTCCAAAGCTAGCATAGAAAATAACCTCAATGATAAAGGGTCTCATTTTCTAATGTGATAATAAATGGTGAATAAAAGTATATGGAGTAAATGCACATGAGACAAAGTCTCTACAAATACATGGTAAAAAAACAAGCAAAGGAACAACGCTTTTATTGTTGTTTTATTGTTAAACCTAGATATAATATGGTCCACTGTGTCAGAAGAGTTGATCTTTGAATGTGTTTTCCCATAGGTCCAATGTTTAACAAAATTCCCTGCTGGCAGCCATCTTGGATCTGATGGGGACTTGCCGGACACATTCTTTTTTTAAAATGGACCAACTATGGTTCCAATTGGCCAAGTAGTCTCGGAGGAGATCTTTGAATGTGTTTTACCATAGGGTCCAGTGTTGAACTATGTTGTCCGCTGGCAGCCATCTTTGATCTGATTGGAACTTGCCGGACATATTTTTAAAGGGGGCCAACTAAGGACAGGTGTGACCAAGTATGGTTCCAATTGGCAATGTAGTCTCAGAGAAGATCTTTGAATGTATTCCCATAGGGTCCAATGTTAAACTAAGTTAGCCGCTGGCGGCCATCTTGGATGAGGTCCACAACTACCATCATGAAGATAAAATATAGTTCTTGACATACTAAGCATTTTTGCTTTAAATCTTAACCTTTATATCAAATCTTTATTGAAATACAAGGCGAAATGTATAAAGTTACAAAACATTTGACGAATAAAGGGCAATAACTCCTCTATACGTATTCAGATTTTCTGCAAAATTTCTAGGTGGGTACATCTTGATATGCTGAGCCTTTTTTCAATTTAAAGTTGACCTCTATCTGTTACAGTTTTTTTATAAGAAATAAAAGATATCAAAATTTTGAAAATTTCGCGCAAAAAGGGTAATAACTCTAAGACGGGTTTTCGGATTTTCTTCAAAATGGCAGGGCAGGTAGATCTTGTCATGCTGATCACTTTTAACCCTATGTCAGATTTTTTTTATATCTGTAATGGTTTTTGAGTTATTTGCTAACAACAGCAATTAACCCCATGTGCTATTTTTAGTAACAGCAGCCATGTTGTTTGGTCCTCGCACTAATCAACACAATTTTGAATCTAGATACCCTGGTAATGATTCAGGCCAAGTTTGGTTCAAATTGGACAAGCGGTTTCAGAGGCGGAGATTTTTGAAAAAGTTTACGCCACATTATGTCAATAGCTCACCTGGCCTTTTAGGACAGGTGAGCTAAAAAGTCACTGTATCGACCACAAGCCGTGGCGTATAAGTCGGGAATTGTATACTGGCGCTGTTGAAATATAGCTACAAAGAAAAAGGAAAGTTCGCGAATGGAAAAGTGAAGTCAGTGCGTTTGTCATACAGTTTTATGTAATGGAATCTGAAATAAAAAAAAACTTTCGCTACCTTTTTATCTATACTTTGAATAGGCCCTTCGATGAATTCATTAGAGAGGAAATAGATATCGGCTAAAAGAGGTGCACAGTTTGTTAACATTGGAATTCCGATGGTCTGTTGATAAACAGGTCCTCGCAACTGGACAAATATATATCGTTGATCAGAAACACTCATATTTTATTGTATATTTTAATTTTTTTTTTTAATACTTTCTCCGATTCGGAGTTTCATTTCACAAAATATGTTTATTCTCTATCTTTTACACTGCTCCTTTATTTCACCATTCTTACTGGAGAAACATCTAGGAATATGTATACCATGCATAAAAATACTAAGGTTAAGTATGAATCAGGGGAGAGAGACAATCTTTTTATCTTGTACATGCCATATGTGTAATCATAATAACATTGATCGCGTGTGGTCCATCTTCTTACAAATGTAATAGCAACTGGAAAATGCAGCCCATGCAATCAGTTCTTGTTAGCAGTATGTGATGAATATGGAAGCAAATTGATATCACAAGGGAAAATATAAGTAAAAATATATATCTTTAATTGCAAAGTAAGTACTAGTATTTGTCGCATTCCAATATGGAAGTTAACCCCTTGAGGTCTACCTACGTTTTCAAATATTAAATACACTGCCATGACTGCACAGTGAAAAAAATGATGGGCGATTGAGTGAATATTGAGTGAATATACTCAACATAAAATCTTATTTATCTATTGATAATAGTTCAAAGCAAACTGAAAACGCTTCATTTTTGCAAAATTCCAAAAATTTGGATATTAGGCTAAAAAATCTACAATATAATTGAAATCCTGAACAACAAAAAGTTCTTGGCAAAGATTTAATGACATACGGAATGATTGTCTAGCGCAGTCGTTCTTCGGACATGTATCTTGCGATAATACTGTTCATCACAATTTCTCCTTATATATATAATTGTGAACACCGTTCCTCAAATCTTGCAGTGTCCTTCCTTACTGACCATGCAAGACGATTAAATGACAGTTATTATATAGATGTGCTTTTGATTTCACTAAGAATTACATTGACCTTGCAGACATACTTGTTTTGAGAAGTGCAAATTTGATCACCCCTACCTTATATCCGTAAACAACGAAAATGGAAATGAATAATGTTGGTCTCGTACAACTGATGATTATATAATTTTTCATCAGTTGTAAGCTCAATACATAAACATTTGCCCTCTTGCGTCAATTGCTCTTGACTCTTATTGTTATTTCCTTTAAATATTTTTGTTTCAGTGCACGAATTCTGATCAACGGAAAAAAGTTCAAAATCAAAAGTTCGAACTCACTGTATTGTAATTCAAAATAAGCAATTGGTAGTATCAAAAGTAAATTGATAAAAGTATGACCCTAATGCAATTCCGCCTCGACATTCCATTCTTTGGTTAGTGATGGTTTTAACGAAATATGATTTCCCTATCTGATTAAGTTAATTATCGGAAATGGCTATTCGCTTCAGGGGTGTGTATGGAAATCCATGCAGAAATCCTCTTTTACACCAAATTTTTATATTTTTCTTTTTCGTGTGAACGACTTTAAATGCAGCAAAACTTAATATCTAAATTCCATCCTCCGTGTCTGCATGTTCTCAAGTTGTTGTGTTTTCTAATCTAAGCAGGTTTGAAATCTTGTACTTTTGTCAGTTGATGGTATATGATTATCTGTTAATATAGCTCAAACAGATCTGCGACATTTCAAACTTTCAATATTTATAAACAATTTAGTGAAACTACAATCATTTGTAAAAATTGCAAGTTGCAGACATTAAAAAAAATGCACCTCACAGCGATGCAATGTAAGAATTTTATCGTGCTGTTTTAAGTCAAAGATATCTAGTGCGATCTTCTTTTGAATATTTCTTAGCTGGCTTTCATTTCGTTATGATGTATATTTTTGTTTATATATTTAAGAAGCTGCCCTAGAAGAAGTCAGCCAAATCGTATATCCTATATCATGAATGGCACATGGCATAATTGTTCCCACTGAATTTTTTGTTCCATTCTAAAGCTGAACCTCTACATATGTCTAAACAAAGAGACAATTTTCCATACCTACATGTTGTATCATGTTGGCTTTAAATTCCTTTACAAAGCAACTAAAATTGTTTACAAATCAAGGAGTTATCTCCCCTTATTTCATATTTTGAGTGCTTTCTATGTAATTCATTACTCTACATTCGTTGCTGTCAATTGAAAACAGAACTCGATTTCGAAGATTATACAATGTATCAATGTATATATATTTATGATTGTGATTCCAAAGTGCTAATAGATTTTTAAAAACAAAATCTGGCATTTGACAGCCACTGCCTGACTTTTCTATTACCAAAATACCCCCGAAATCATAAGATTCATATTAAGATTTTCCTGTTCCGAAGTCAGCAATTCACGAAAGAAACTATGTGAAATAAAGATTAAATGATAAAACGGATTCATTTTCTGATTTCCCAAATTTTGAATGTGCCCTTTCTCTGTGGTATATTATGGCGTAAATACATCTGATACAAAGACACAAAAAGAAAGGAAAGATGAAAATTCTAATATCAAAAATTTAAAAACACAAGAACTCACATGTAACAGTGCAGCAATGACAAAGACAAAACAAATAAACAAATATATATATATATATATATATATATATA
>MJUU01008583.1:76887-88236 GCA_002080025.1 Modiolus philippinarum | reverse complement strand
AAAAAGAACAGTTTTGTAATAGTCGGTGTTTGCCAGATCGGTAATAAACTCAGATTATCATGATTGTTTACATCTTGTGCATGAATAACTGGAGCAGTTGCGGTTGCGGGTTATTGTTACTTTTTGGTATGTTATACACTAATTTAACACACGTTTGTACTGCTTTGAAACAGTGATATGTTTTGGTTCTAATAATTTTGTCGCTATGAATTAACGATGGAATTTTTTTTCATTTTTGACATGTTGAGCCTTATCATATTTAGAATTGCAGTGACTTGACAACTGATAAAATAATCGTTCAAACAGAAAATTGAGATTTATCGATGACACGTCATAACCGAAATTAAATTAAGTTGTAACATTGGTAATTAGTAGTATTTTGAGACTTAAAATCCCATAACATTACTTCTGTTTATTTACCAAGTATACTTATCGTGCTTATTTGCTGATAAATTTGAAGAGCAAACATTTCGTGATGATAGCCGTTAAAAGTTGGAAAATATCGATTGAGTTGCAGAATTTTAATAAACCTCGTGAGATTATTACGAGATCAAATTAAAGCCACGTTAAAGGAATTATAAAACTAAAAAGACATTTCTTTAGTTGTGTTAATTTGTAATGAATGGCTATTTTCAGCCAAATTGCATTACGAAAGAATATTAATGTCACACCAGCAAATAACACATCATGAATTTGAGGTACTTCCGATTCTTTTACACAGTAATTAATGAAAACTCGTATATCGGGAAATAGAGATAAATATAAACAAACAACAGAAACAGCGTTTGAAATTTTACTGAAAAGATTATTTTGTGTTCTTAAATTGCCCGATTACAGGCAGTTAATTACCATTCCAAAGCGAGTATTATCTTGTTATAATTATAAATGCAAAACCAAATGAATTACCGATAAAAGCCAGTGAAACAGAGAAATTATGCAATCAAAGCATTTCGATATTGCAGAGTTGTGTAATATCAAATGGATATACTGTTCACGAAATCAAAAAATAAAGAAAGGTCATAACAAAATTTAAACAATGTGTTTCCCTGAACTTCCTTGGATGTTCTTTTGAAAACCTTAAAAGCTTCTTTTCCGTTTCACGTCCATATTTTATATGCTTAAAAGTTACCGTAATTCCCGTTTGTCAGTCGTAATTCCCGTTTGTCAGTCAATCCCTTTACATTTTCTTCCTTGTTTTATCATCGTAATTTACCTGTACATGTATCTTCTAGTGCGAATCACAATGATGTCTGAATTTCACGAGCCCTCTCCATGGTCTAATTTTGATTCGATACGAAAAAGGTGAAATAGTCTCGTTTCACGATTTAAATCGAAGTACATTTATAATATCGGTCGTTTTTCCTTGATCCTTGTTCACATCTGACTGTAAACACCGGTTGCAAGTGAGAGTGTTAGAAGAATGATTGCTCTTGAAACAAGCTGTCGCTACCTTAGTGGTCTTTATCCTCTTTCTCCAGTAGTAATTATTATCTATACCTGAAGAAAATTTGCCAATACACCAAATACACCCAGTTGATTGCTTAACTGGTTATCTCACTAAATTTAGCTTTAACTCAAAAACTACAATTTGTGTTTTTTCACTGGCTGTAATGGAAAACTGTCAAACAAGGGTAAATTAACGACATTATGCATGAAATGAAGAAACATTCCTAAAATGGATTACAATCATTGGGCACAACCTACATTGTATATTACCGATCGTTGCTTGTCATGGTTGATTTTTTGATCCGAGTACAATGCTGAAGACCCGGTTTAAGCGGAATTCATTGCTAATTGTCGAGCAACGCTCCACAATTAGCAAAGTATTAAAAATGATAAAGTATGTTTATAACAGGTCAGTAGTTCTTTGCACTATGTACTATATGCATATGTGCATGGAAATACGTACTCGAAATTTGATAAAAAATTATATTTATTTATATGCTTCCAAAGACCTCTGAAAATAGAAAGTATTTATTATTCCTAATGGACATCTCCTATGGTTATCGGGTTGTCTCATCTGATCAGACCAAGTTCACTTTTAATGTACAGCGATAAGAAATATCATTAATGACCAGTCAAAACGTCTTAACTAATTATCTATTCTTTACTTACTGCCCTGGCTTCGTACTGAAAATACTGCCAAGGAAACAGAAAAATGCATTTAACAGAGAATTGGAACAGATAAAAGGCTACAGAGCAAGAAAAGTTGTTTGCCGATGATGGTTTAAAGCAGTTAAGATAGCAAATAAAATGGACATTAGTGTAGTCTGCATTGTACTTAGGCTAATATTTTCTCATTGTAGAAGAATTATCTAAAAGGTCAAATCACAATCGGTCAAATGGGATTCAGTAAACAGAAGTCCTGGAGAATAGTTACTGGATAAGGCAGGTCTATACAAGGGTTAATATGTATTTATTTTGTTAGATGGGAGACAGATATCCTTTTGAAATAAAGTCTGTTTTGCTTTATATATCCGAAAATGTTATATTTGCTGGCATTTTTTCAGACGTATTGAATGTTCTTTTTAGAAAAGGTTTTAAAACAATGCATAAAAATTTGAAAAGGTAAGAAATTGACCTCAATCCATTAAACAGTTGACGGTAAACTCTGAATTTTTAAAATGTTCATACATGAGATGTGAATCCTTGGGGAAAATCTATTTTGATCCGAATATTCTCAAAAGATATATGTGGTGTATTTATTCAATGAAAATTACAAATTACCGGGTAAAAAGATGAAAATCACAGGCTAACAGGTCAAACCAGGTTTAAGGCAGTCGTAGAGACTTTGTCTCATTTGCATTTACTCCATATCCCTTCACTGATTATTAAATAATGACAATTTCAAGGAACCAGTGCAATATGGTATGTTTAGAGTATAGAGTTCCCAACTGAGTTGGAATTACAACAATAATAAAAATGTTAAGAAATATTTCGTGGAGGAATTTGTAAACTAAGTAAAATGTTTATGGCTTTGATAAGAATTTTTTTAATTTAAATCCCAAAGTTCCAAGAATACAATATCGCATTTTTTTCTTTTTACCATTAGCGCTTATGCAGTTCATCTGAGAAGAATCCTGCATGCTAAATTATCTGTTATAAGAATTCACAATAAATCATTTACATAAAGAAGAAAGGAAATGGGGTAAATGTCAAATGGGGGAAATGTTATAGTTATAGGTAAATATATAGTTATATAATGTATGTTTTTTTTTAATTGCATGAATCTTAAAAGATGAAAATACGAATTTTAATCCAGATTTAGACTTAAAACATACATCCATAATATGAATCAAGTGTCCAGCAAAAATTATCCTAAGGTGATTTTTATGCAAAAATGATGCTCTTTTTCAGATAAAACATTTAAAAACGTATATTTTATCAATCCTTTATATAGGTTTTGGCAAAATGATTTTGATGTAATGGCTTTTGATCATAAAAATGTACTTATTCTAGATATTTTTCACAGTAATAATTTTAATCTTTAATTTTTAATTTTAGACAGGAAGTGTCATCTTTTCTACATAAAACAAATATCTACATATAAAAAGTTTTGGCAAAGGTTTAGATTACACGTAGTTAAAAGCCATTATCTACTACGATTCCAAAGTCAATCTGTGTTAACTTCTATCAGGTGATTCAGTCAAGCTTAATTAGAAATACATGGAATCTTTGTTGTTAATATAATTATTACAACGTGCAGAATTCTAAAAAATTGTGCAGATTTTAACAATCAGTATTGTTTTTCACGCTTAATGCAAACAGAAAATTAACAACGAGGTTTTCTTGCGAAAATAAGAAACAAATCAGAAGATTTAGAAGAATCTACTGATAGAACTTGTATAATATAAAATGTTTGACATTTAGCAAGTTGAAATGTTTGGCTCTGTCTTATATTTTATTTTTGAATGTTTGACTATATGTTATACACCATGTTTGAGGGGGTGGACAGGGTTAAGAGAGACCAGGAGAAAGCCGGGGGCGGGAGAAAGGAGGGAGGATGGGTGAAAGGAGAAAAAGGACGGGAGAAAGGGGCGAAAAGGGAGTATGAAAGGGATATCAGGAGAAAGGGCGAGAAACAGGAGAGAGGGGATGGGAGAAAGGAGAGAGGATATGGGAGGAAGAAGCAAGGGGAGGGAGAAAGAAGAAAGACTCCCCTCATGTTTACAATTTTCAATGTTCAATTGAACAAAATTCAGACATAGCACTGAACTGAAGTTCTGCATATGGTGATTTCTTATATCATCATTAGTGTAGAATAAATAAAAACTTTTGAAGAAAAGAACTGAAAATATGCTTAAAAGTAAGAGGAAGGAACCTAAAGGGTTGGATATACTCCCGAGTTTTATCTAAAGTTAATATTGTAACTTTTCAAAATGTTGGATTTCGGGCTACTAACGAAATTCTGTTAAAAATCAGAACAGGCATTTTTATTTGGTATGAGTACTGTAAAATGCCATTTCCAGGTGGTAATAACGGACACTATTATTGTAAACAAAATGAACCATGCGTGTGAAATATTTAGTATATTCTATAAAACGGCTAAAATCATAGAAATTTATTAGGCAAAGTTCTAAATTCAAAATTTCCCTTTCAACTTTCAGCTGAATTCTAAAGTAATCGCGATAACTTCACAATTCACCAGGTTTTTCAGCAATAAACAAAATATCTGCAGGTGGAAGTTGTTGCATAAAATCATTTGTCTTAAGTAACTTGTTTCTGTAGTGCAATTAAATTAAAATAAATTGTTTTAATATCTGTACTTCAGTGGAATCAATACACAATTACAAATATTAGAGGTATAACCTGTATCTCTGAAGTAATATTTGATAATACAATCGGAGTAAATGTTTCACTTTGACACGTTATGCCATATTTATTGCAAGCTTCTGCACATCAAAACATATCGAGGATAAAAAAAACAAAATTATTTGTCAGGTGCATATGAGCATTGGTAATTAATGTCCTATATACATGTAGACTTCAGATACAACAAGCTTGAAGACCTAAACTATTATCTATACCGTAGCTTAAAACGTGCAAGGGTAGGGGAACACCCGAGGATCAAAAACAACAAAGTGGGTGTTTTCCAACAGAGTGAATCTGAAAAAGAGTAAGTCTGAAGGACCAAATACAGCTAAGGATAGAGCTACATAAAGAAGAGCTTTGTAACAGTTAAATTACAGAATAGAGCATTTTTTGTCGATACGAAGCTAATCTGTCGTTTTTATGAATGACTATAATTTTCGTTTATTATTGGAGTAAAACCTGCTGGTTAGAATAATGCAGTCATTGGAAGCTTGGAACTGAGAATTGTTTTTTTTCATCGCAAGCTTAGGAACTCATAAAATATCAACAAACCACAATTCTTTTACAAAATTAGATAAAACTTCAAACTCCATCTCTTTCAATTTTTCTACGCATTTTGACCAATTACCATATGAAAATTATATTTGCAAGTAAATCCCAGAGTTTCCAATAGCCAATATGGTTTATATCTGACTACTATTAGCGCCAATGGAGAACACCTGAGTAGAATCTTTCCCTTCAACCATTTGTTTACTCATTTTTTCCGAAGTACTACATGGTAGATTGTCAGAAATAAGTCAGGTGCTTCAAGTTATGTCTGATTATAACTCTGTATAGGAACTGATGATGTACGCATTACAAGTTACCATTTCCCAATTAGACACGTAATACGTTCAACATGCATTGTAATGTAACGGTAGAACGGTAACATGTGATAAAGTTACATAATTTGCTTGCGACATTCTTTCTGTTGTAGTAATTAACCATTGAAAAGCTTTGGCAGGGTATAAGCTGCATTTTACCTATTGATAATGACAAGGACGTTTAATTCTTGGTATTGAGAAAGAGGCATTTCAACTACGCCTAAAATACAAGTAAGCACAAAAAATCAGAGAAAAACAATAAAAATAAAAACAATTAAACATCTAAAGATTGTCCACATTATTTTTGATGTTAAACAAAATGGTCAATGTCAAACCAAATCTTCTTTGTTATTCGTATATATATGTGAATATAAAAACATTATTTAACAGCTTTTAAAAAATAGACCTTAAGCCATGAGACCAACATGCCCAATTACATAAAAGAGACAAATGCTTAAACTTGAGTTTTGCAGAATAAACTGGTATGTATGAAATATCATAACATAACAAAAAGGAAAAAAAAGGGAAAAACGAAATTGTATGAAATTTTAGTTTTGCCGATGAACATTCCGGCAACTTGAATCTCTTCAGAACAGATTAAACATAAACAATTGGAAGAACGGAAAAAAGGAAAATGAAATAAAAATGACAACAAAAGAAGCATATTCTAAGGAAGCGAGAAAGAGAAATCTATTGGGCGAACGAAAAATCCGAGAGAACACATAACCCAAACACAGATCAGTCACGCCAAGATGAGCCGAGGACAGAGGTTTGAACAAGTGAGCTATTCCGTAGTTTTATCAAAACTACTGATACATCAAAATTAAAAAAAAAGATATATATAATGCATAATTCAAATTTAGAAATGTATATATGTAAGAATCTAATTTGTTAAGTATACGCAAACATTTCAATGAATGACTTTTCGCATTCTTATGTCAACTTTAATATTCAAGAAAACTAAGTTTTTCCTCAATATGAGATTATAGATGATATTTGCATTCGTTTGTTAGAATTCTAGCACTATTTTGACAGTTACATTACAGATTTATAATGGTTAATAGATATGTCAAGAAAGAAATCACTAGTGTAAAATTATATTCGAAGTGTGTCAAAACTTACCAAATATTGACTGCGAAATGCATTTTGGAGATGAAAACAATTTTCAAGTGACTATATTAATTCATTAATTAGTAAATTAATTAATCATTCATAATAATAATAATAATAATAATAATAATATTTATGATAATAATAATAATAATAAATCTTACCTTCAAGAAGCAAACACGGAATTCCAGTATTTGAAAAAAAATATTATTGTGAAGAGCTCGTACTGGCGATCAATGATTCAATATACACGACTATTCCGTATACTTTATTTAACTAAGGGGTGTCTCTCTGTGCCAACGCGTTAATCAGATGCGTCTGACCAATGTGCAACATACATGTCTAATTAAGACAAAAGTATGAGTGTGTGAGAGTTTAATATAAGAAAAATTAAGACAAAAGTATGAGTGTGTGAGAGTTTAATATAAGAAAATAACATGAAAATATTCTAAACTATGTAAATGGTATCGTTAGCATAAAATAGGTTTGACATTTAGATGAACCTGTGAAAATTCAGAACTGTGTTAGATATGGAAATAATATAGCTATTTATTGACAATTTGATTTTATAGTTCACATTTATTTCCAATTTTGCTGAATAACTTGTTCCTAGTATGTGATTGACATGTTTGATATAAGTAATACCATTAGATCGGCGAGACATATTTCTGCACCTTCGCCCAAAATCTAGAAAAACCGTTTTTATTGCAGGTACATGTTAGCGTCCTTCTTGTGCATCATTCTTTGCCACTATTTTGTTTGGTCGCCTGACATTTATTGTAACCCTGACATTTCCTAATTATCAGTCTTCAATAAAAATGATATAGTTCTGTCCTTTGATATAAAATACATAAAATTTATGTTGTATATTATTAGATTTGGGAGTAAATAAAATTGTGGTGCATTGCAGATCTTTTTCTATGTTCATTTAGTCCCTTTTTTTAGTGCTAACCAAAGAAATTTGAATCTAGGTAATCAAGTTTTCATATTTTAAAGTTCTTAGTTAAGCGTGAGCTTTTATTTGAGCTAACTCAGTGGAGAAATGCTTTATTGACTGGTATGATACGATATTCTTCAACTCTCGGTGTTTAATTTTTGAATATTAACATGCTGTCTTAAGTTCGAATTACGAAAATTTAAAATGAGACTTTCTTGATTTTAGAGTATGTTATAAACCATGTTCAGCCGATTTTGAATCGAATTATTTGTAAATAAATAGTAGTAAAACAAATTATTGTTGATCCAACATATCAACATTTTGGTTTGTGTGTGACTGGATTTTTTTTAAATTTATTATTATTATCTTTTTTTTTTGCATTAGTGCACCTTCTATCCATACCATTTTTTTCTGGGACTGGCCGGTTGATTAATACAGCTTATCTGAAACCTGTATCATAGGTCATAGGTCAGGCTCACATATACTGTCTTATCCTGTATGTAGAAAGGGAGTACAGATAGGGATTACACGTAATTCATGGTCGTTTTGGCTTGTCCAACAAGAATGTTTTAAAATGTCCTTGAAGAAGTTCACGTTTATCTTCGTACATTTTTCCTGTATTAGTTTTTAGCGCTACCTGTTCCCTTTTTCAACACAATCTGCTTCGCAGGAAGAAGCTCTCGTGTCTTACTAAACTCGGTACTTATTGTGTTGGCATAAAATCCTATCAAAGCTTAACAGAGCACACCTCGAAATGAGAAATGAAACCGGGTCGTTATTGTCACCATCTGAATTTTTCTTACTTTGTAAAAACCGGTAATGGGATTATAGAGTTTATGAGGTGGGACGGTGTATTTTTTCTACTTGGATTATGGATAAAAAAATGAGTATTAGTCCTCATGTCGTCTAAGTATTTTATATAGTGCAAATTTTCTTTGGATACAAAGTTGTTTTGATGTGTTTTGAAAGAAGAAAAAAATCCAGTGGATATTGTGTCATCAACTGGGGAACTTATATTTTCATAAATGCTTTTTTTTACTTTATCATCGCCCATAGCAGGACTCCTTCGAACATTTCAAACGAAATGGGAGTCTAGATCTTCTTCAGGTTGTCAGAGTTGAATATTGATGACAATTTTTGAAGGCATTTTGTTGAATTCAAATCTAGTTAAACCACTGAAGAGTTCTTTTTTTTGTATTGATTTGTTTTGTTTTGTTATGTTTTTGTTTGTTTGTTTGTTTTGTTGTTGTTGTTGTTGTTGTTTTTTTTTGTCTCTCCATTATTTAATCAGATTTTTATTTTTCGAAAGAGGATTTTGAAGAAACTTTTAATGCAATAATGTTTTTTGAGTATTTGGTCAGTTTGAATGCAATGAAAATAAACAGAAGACTGGTTGTACAACTGTGAAATATGGGAATAAACAGGCATAATTACTGCCTTTGCAATTGCTGTATTGTTAATTTGACCAAATGCAATAAGGCCAATAACTTTCCGACAGTAAACATTATTTGACGACTGTTTATCATTTGTTCTTTTCATTAAATTTGGTATCAGACCTGTAAATAGATAATCATAAATATCAAGCCTTTCAGTGTCAACCACTATATTGTTATATTATGTCTTACTGCAATTTTCCGACAGTTAATAAAAGTACTGAAATTGGACTTGACGCTTTTGAAGTAATATGGATAAAGATTATAATTCGTATTCTCACGTATTTTTCGTTTTATTGTATTTTTGAGTTAGATGTAAAACGAATACATATAACACATTATAGTGACAGGAATCAATAAGGTTTGGACAAGAGAGTCTTTAAAACAAAACAGTTTCCTCAAAGATCATTACTCTAGAGATCACCAAGTTATTGTTTACTTATAAATACAAATACATCACTTTTCCCACTTAATAAAAAGCCGCATGAAAATACAGTCATCTGGCACTGACGAGAAATTCCTGTGTTCTAACACAGAAACCATTACCAAGTCTAACGACCTTCCTAATTACTGCGTCTGATAATCTCCCAGAATAACATCGCTCATAAATATTCATAAGGATATATATAAGGTATATTTTATTACGTTTTAAGATGTAATCATCTCAATCGCAACATGTTTTTCATGATATGAATACATTGTGGGCAACCTTTAAGTCATATAATTTATATAATTAATCGATGCTGATTTATGTCGTGTTTCCGGATTCGTTATACATGTTTTAGGTTAACTAATTATGACACTTTGCTGTTTCCCATGTGTAACTACTTATTACTCATACATATAACAGTTTATAATGCTAATTGTGATAATAGTAAATTACAAAAATATGCAGGAAATAAATATAAAAGAAATATAAGTGCAAAACCGAAATTACAACCACGGGAAAATTAATAATTACTTTCCCGAAATCCCGTCATTTTTATCCCCTTTCCCGTTTCACAGGCTGGAAATTATTTTTCAGATCTTTCCCTCTACAACTAAAGTTTATTTTTCCTCTATCGGATTTGACTTTACTACTGGAGTTGACATGTTCAATGCAGCGGGTGTCTTATAAGAAGCAGGAGATGCTTACTCTACCCAAGGACTTATAAGTCCTTGCTCTACCGGTACGGTACACCTGATCTCACCCATGGTTTTTATTGGGTCCGTGTTGGTCATCTGTATGTGTGTCTTCATTTTTCCTTTTTGTCCCGTACTCAAGTGGTGTCCTTGTTTCTTAGTGTGTTCGATGTTGCCATTGTCCATGGATTGTTCGTTCTTTTGATTGACGGTTCGCTTCTGACTTACTTTTCAAAGACTCTTGAAGAGGCCGGTTTTCCAGTCTGACGCTTCCCGTTTCACATCGTTTCCCATTTTCATGTCCACTTAGCCCATGTTAGCCGCGACCCCGTTTCACACTTATATGTTACAGAGCAGGCCGATGTGTCCGCGCACCTTAGACTATTTCATTAGATTTGCAAAGTTTTAAAGTAGACAACTTATATGCAAATATTTGCTTTGAATGATTGAGTATATCACTTTTGAAAAAATCTATTAAGCGTTAAGAAAATTTCTCTGTACTATGTGATATGGGGTCCTAAACACAGCTTGACCCAGTTTTGCGTAAACATTGCATCGGCCAATGTGTCCGCACATGACCTAGAAAACCCAGCATATAGGAATGTTAAAACGAAAGATTTTACTAAGCGAACCATATGTTAAACAAAACTTATTCTTTCACTGATATAATGACGCCAATTTGTATTTAAACTAGATAAAATGCTTGAAAAGGGGCTTTGGAACACCAGTATGTTTAATCCGATTAGCTTATTTCAGCCTTTCGAAGTAAATTACGTATTTTTCCGCCAACTTTTGTAATTTCTTTTCTTTTCTTCGCACATTAAAAGTTAAAGTTGTAAAATTAATTGACTCAAAGTTTCGTGTTTGACTAAATTGACTTTAACATCTAACAGTCTGTGGTGCGCGGAAACACTGGATGCGCGGACACCGGTTCTCACTCTGTATTTTATAGGCCACAATTCGTTTCCCGCTTATATACCCCGCATAATTGTGCAATATAGTAGAAATATTTATCTCGTTTCCAAAGTCAAAATTAGAAGACGGATAGGATAGGCCATCAGGACTTCTGGGA